>JAAGVU020000036.1:14738796-14751949 GCA_011763525.2 Mormyrus iriodes | reverse complement strand
GCGAAAAACAAAGGAGCCTTCACCAAAAAAAAAAGGGTCGCCGCAAAAGGTGGCCCCCACCCGACCGCCCTCTTGGACAAAGGCCGGGAAGGGGGGGGGGGGGGGGGGGGGGAGGGGAAAAAATGAGAATAACCCACATTATCTGGACTCTCATCCGCTCTGCCCTGTCTGCCTTCTGTCATATTGCTGAGTAATTGTGAAGGTTTTTTTTTTTTGAAATCGAGTACTCCAGTTTAATCGAGTATTCGTGACAGCTGTACTTGTGATCTAAATGCTGCTAATTACTGATAGTGAACCACACTGTAGTACCTTAGAAAAAGGTACTTGAGCAGAACAAATGTCACTAAGAACACCAAGTACAGTGTCTGACTCTGCTTTCCGTTTATCAGAATGTGAATGAGACAGAACAGGCTGTTACCTTAAAGATAAACAGACAAGGAGAAATGGCACTATTACAAATTGGCAGCATCACCTACTAACTTAAACCCTTAACTTAAACGCTTTTGAAATGATGTCCAGCTGTGGTTTTGGGGAGCATTATGTGATTATAATTGATGGTTCTCTGTAGTGTGGATTTGCTTGTAACCTGGTTACATTATTATTTGTAAATTTCCTTTGTTTTGTGTGTCTCTGTAGTGAGCTATGAGAATGACTGAATCCTAGGCTCAGGCCACCGATGGTAAGGTCACCTACCCACCAGCTGTCAAGGAGACCTCTGAAAAAAACTCTAAGGATGAGAAGGTGTGGCAGCTCAAGGTGAGCAGGTGTTTTCTGAATGTCAATTAGGGGGGAAAAAAAAGTACCTGAAGAAAAAAAAGTACCCGGAGAGTGTGTAGATAAAGGAAAATAAAATGTTAACAAATTGCGAACTCCAGAACATGGAAAACTATTTGATTGCTTTTAAACAAAGCACCAAAATAAAACAGGCATTTTTTATCCATCCTTAACTGATTCAAGGATTCAAAGTTTCAAAGAGTACAATGAAATTCTTACTTGAATGCGTCCATCAGAGACTAGACAATTAACAGAGCAGTGCAACATTTCAATAGCTAACATTAAATAAAAAACAGACAATAAATAGCTAGCAAATAACATATACTATTGGCAGAGTGACCATGAGTGACCATAAGAGTGCAGGTGTGAAGTGTCTTTAAACAGTGCGTAGCATTTGTATTGTGTATTATTGCACATAAGTTTGCTGAACACACTGTTAGCATGTATTGTACATTATCTTGCACATGATGAACATTATTATTATTATTGAACATGGAAACAGCCTTTATATGTCACATCAATGTATGTCGAACAGTCTGAGAGCACTGGGGTCAAAGCTGTCCCTGAATCTTGTGGCGCGTGTGCAGATTGTCCTGAGTCTCCTGCCAGAGGGCAGGAGAGAGAGAAATGGCAGTGCAAGGTGGCTAGAGTCCTTCATGATGCACTTAATCTTTCTGAGGCAGCCCATGGTGCAGATGTCCCTCATTGTTGGGACTGGAGTGCCAATGACCTTTTGTGCCGTGTTCACCACACTTTGCTGAGCTTTGCAGATTACAGTGTCTCATGAATTTCAGGTCAAAACATATGAAATAATATCTAGGATCAGCAAACAAAACAACAGAAGATGTTCTTTATAATTGTCCCACATCACAAGTGTATATGTTGGCTGACCTTATCTGCCTGTCAGTTAAATGAAAGGAGGCAGGCAGCTTGTTTGGAGCTGGACCATCCTCATGGGATTGCTAAAATGGGGAAAACAAACCAAGCTTTGCGCTGTCCTTCAATAATCTTGGAACACAGACGCATTCTGCACTGAATGTTGCACCTGAGAACCTCCAGATGGAGGAGAAAAACACAAAATAAGATGCTGTCACCCATGACCTCCTGTCTTCTCTGGCTCTGGGACAACAGCTGCTAATGACAGATGTCAATACGACTGTTGTTTTTGGTGATCTTGTGGTACCAGCTTTGCCTTATATGTTCTTTATATTGTCCCATGACTACACTGATTTCTCGGACTTTGAGCACTCATTTTGGTCTCCTTTCTCCTCTCCAGATGGTGGTGAAGACTTTCATTGGCACGGACCAGGACTCAGAGGAGGAGAAACAGCGTTACCTCCATTTGGCACTTCACCTGGCCTCCGACTTCCTCCTCAAGCACCCGGACAAGGACATGCGGCTGCTGGTAGCCTGTGGCCTCGCTGATATCTTCCGCATCTACGGCCCCGATGCACCCTACATCTCCGCCAAGAAGCTCAAGGTGAGTTCTTCCATGTTCATGTAATTTATTCACTGCATTTTTTTGGGCTTTGTTTTGTGATTTCTGTGCTGGAATTAGAAGGATGTACCATTGCTTTATGATCAAGATTTGGATTTAGATGGTCCACAGATGGATGGATGATCAATGAATGGATGATTTTTGGCTGTTTTATTCAAAGCTTTCTGACTGGGTTTGCATTATATTGAGGAATGTCTTATTGATCCTGCCTTTCAGGACATATTCATGTTCATCACTCAGCAACTGACAGGACTAGAGGATACAAAAAGCCTCCAGTTCAACCAGTACTTTTACCTGCTTGAGGTAAGTGGAGAGATTGAATTTTATGATGCATGATGCATTTAGATGCATCTCAGAACAGAATATTGACAAGACTGTTCATTCCGTACCCCATAGAACATTGCCTGGGTGAAGTCCTACAACATCTGCTTTCAACTTGAGGACAGCAATGAGATCTTTACACAGCTCTATAAGACATTGTTCCAGGTGATTAAGTAAGTGGCATAAATCCCAGAAAATCCCAACTCCAATAAATTTGCCAAAACCAGAACTGAAAGTGGTGAATTTGGATAAACTGCTCAGTGACCTATCTTATACTCTAAGGCCAGTTTGTTTCATATCTGAGATGCACTTTCTGCTGTTTTTAATAGACATCTTGTTAGGTTCTTGCTTTGCTAAGAAGATCTGCATAGAGTTTTCTCCAGTACGGCTTTACTTGTGTATCTGGTCTATGTTTACACATTCTCGCACTTGTCACGTTATACGTATACAGCACAGTTCCAGGTCTTAGACAACAGCTACTGTTTGGTTATCTTATCTTATTTTGCCCTGTCTTATCTTCATCTCATCTTCATCTCATCTCATAGGAACCTCAGCCTTGTTGTGTTTACGCCTAGTTGAGTCCTTGACAGCCATATGTTTTTAACGTGCTATTTGCCTCATTTCTGTGTCACTTTGTAAATAGATGTGTGCTGCTCCTCATCTCTGCTTTCAGCGACAGCCACGAGCAGAAGGTGCAGATACACATGGTGGAGCTGATGAGCTCCATAATCTGTGAGGGGGACACCATGTCCCAAGAGCTGCTGGACACTGTGCTGGTCAACCTGGTCCCAGGCCACAAGGTGACCGTTGGCTGCAACCTGCACACCACCACTCCCACGTCCGTGTCACTCGGCAATGTAAACCTTCTCACTACCTTACATGTTCCTGCAGAACTTCCACAAGCGGCCCTATAAGCTGGCCAAAGCCCTGTTGAAGAGGACCGCCCAGGCCATTGAGCCATACATCACCAATGTAAAGTGACCTTCTCATAAAGCTGACCCTCTAGGCTTTTGCCGATGACCCCAAATCCACCAAGTCTACATGGGCTGCGGTGCTGCCTACCTGATGATAGAGTGTTAAGTGCAGTTTGGCATGGACAGGAACGCGATAACTACCACAGCAGGGTACCGCCTCAGTGCAAAAACATTAATTCAGCTTTCTTGGGCCAAATTGGCATCCACTAGTCCCTCCCTGCTGCAGTGTTTCTCAGTGTTCCCAGGAAAGGAGTAATTCCTGCCTGAAGTCATATTCCCAACAGTACTCATTAACACCATGGAAAGTTTGGCGTGATGCGGCACACGTTTTCTGGTGATAATGCAGCCTTCCTCTGTAATTTTTTTTTTTTTAGGGTTGCCAGATTAGTAGGAATCTGTGCTGTGTATTTTAGTGTCCTGCTTGGCAGTGAGAGCTGTGTATATTGCGTTCTCATGTATCGCGTCGCATGGCGTGTTCCAGTATTCATAAAATGTAAAGATAAATTGAGTTGACAATAATCTGGCAAGTCATAAAATCTACAAGCGTATACAAAAAGGCAATAATCATCCACAGACAAATCTGTTACAGCGGTTACTAATTAGTTATAACTGGTTTTCAAATATATAGTTTAAAAATTGTTGCTGCTTCTGAACTAGCTGAGATGAACTGGACATTCTGCAGGACACCAGTGACTCTGCTTTGAATGTTAATTTGGGCTCAGTGCCCCTTCAGTGAAGCTGATGTGTGGCTTTTGCACTGCCCAGTTCTTCACCCAGGTGCTGACGATGGGCGAGACGTCCGTGAGCCGCCTCTCAGAGCACGTCTTCGACCTCGTCCTGGAGCTCTACAGCATTGACAGCCGCCTTCTCTTCTCTGTGCTCCCCCAGCTCGAGTTCAAGCTAAAGGTGAGACCCCCCCCATCCCATTATCCAAACACGTACAAAGGGAGTGTATTAGCTAAGCATCGTTTATTTCATATATATAATTTATAATTTATAATTTATGACGCTTGTCTTTATGTCTATGTATTTAAATTTGGATGCTTGCATGTGTGAATGATCTCTGCAGCATTGCTATGTATTATGTACAGTTCACCTTATAATCACTGCTTATATCTCGAATTACTAAACACTGCAAAGAACATGTCTGCCCTTCCTGACATTTCCTCTGATTATCTGGTGCTCAGAAGGCTTGGGCGTTTGCACCAGAGCAGGTTTCCTTTGTACCACTGATTTTGCAATCTCCTTAATCCCAAGCTTCTGTGGTTATGTTATTTTAACCATTTGGTATTAATTGTGGCATGTATCCAGATGCTTTTTTGTATCACCAAATAACACAAAATGGAACCAAGATGGTGCTTTTTGGACATCCAGAAACAGCTGAAGTCACACAACGAAGGTCTTTCATTGTGCATTTTGTAAACCTGTAGTAGCCTAGCTCTCACACCAGCTCTCACACCAGCTCTAACACCAGCTCTAACACCAGCTCTCACACCAGCTCTCTCACACCAGCTCTCTCACCAGCCCTCTCACACCAGCTCTCACACCAGCTCTCTCACCAGCCCTCTCTCACCAGCCCTCTCACACCAGCTCTCACACCAGCCCTCTCTCACCAGCCCTCTCTCACCAGCTCTCTCACCAGCTCTCTCACCAGCTCTCACACCAGCTCTAACACCAGCTCTCTCACCAGCTCTCACACCAGCTCTAACACCAGCTCTCTCACCAGCTCTAACACCAGCTCTCTCACCAGCTCTCACATCAGCTCTTACGTCAGCACTCAGTAGGTTTTGTGCTTTCCTCTTCCAGAGCTGTGACAACAACGAGCGCCTTCAGGTCGTCAAGCTTCTGACCACAATGTTTGGAGCAGAAGAATCTGAATTGGCCACACAGAACAAGTCCCTTTGGCAATGTTTTCTCAAAAGGTAGATTACACCACTGCACTATTATTTTTATTAACCTTTATTGACCTTTTTATGAACCTTTTATTAACCTTATTATTTAAGAAAAGAGAGTAAAAATTAAGCTGTGCAGTGTTGTCTATAATGCACTCAATGTAAACTGTACATGGTAATGATTTCTACAGTGGTCCATTGACTTGAATGTCTTTGTTAGGTTCAATGACATCCATGTTCCTGTTCGACTGGTGTGTGTGAAATTTGCCAGCCCCTGCCTCATCAACCATCCAGACCTTGCCAAAGATCTCACAGGTACCTGCTCTGGAGCAAAGTTACTAATAGGCGAGCTGCTGAGGCTGCAGGAAACCCTGCAGATAGCTGGTACTTCGCCAAGCTTCTCTGTGTAGGGGGTAATTTTGATGTTTTACTCCGCAGCAGTGAGAGGTCTATGATTTTATGTACAGTTTATCGAGCATGTAATGCACATTTATACAGTCAAATGCTTACAGGTTTCTAAGTGTGTCCTTCCTGAAATCTGAAGGCTAGTTTCCTCACCACTATATTCATGATTCCATTAACGTTGCATTGCCACCTTCCAGACCACCTAAGGGTTCGGTCACATGACGCTGAAGAGGCCATCCGGCACGACGTCATCGTGTCTATTGTGACCGCTGCCAAGAAGGACTTGGCCCTCATCAATGACCACCTGCTGAATTTTGTACGTGAAAGGACCCTGGACAAGAGGGTTAGTCTTTAAAGCTTTCATCCATCCATTTTTCATAAGCACTTATCCAGTGCAGAGTCTCGGTGAGTCCAAGAAGCACAGGGCATGCGACAGGGTACAACATAGCAGGACATGTACTATACTATACTATACTATACTATACTATACTATACTGTGTTATGCTACACTACATAACATTACACTACAATACACCACACAAAATATATGAATTACCAGTTCAACTGATCTGATTGCCTAGGGGAGAAAACCTGTGGAAACAGGGGAAGTATGCAATCTACATACACACACACAGACCTATACTCATATCTTTATGGGGACCATCCATTAATTTTTATGTACAAAACCCTAATCCCAAAAATGACAGCCATAACCCCTACCCAGCCCTAATCATGACCATAAGTAACCACACAAAATACAAAAGTCTTTTGGTATTTTTAATTTTATTGATTGCAGTCATAGATTTCTATAAAATTGAATTTCCCCAAAAATGGTACTCACAACATTAAAATAACAGATTTTTTCACGTTGTGGGGACCAAAAGTCCCTACAATGTAAGGTGTACCTGGACCACACACACACACACACACACACACACACACAATACAGGAGGTTTGAGGCCATGGTGCTACACACCTGCAGAGCTTAACAGGGTTAAATTTAGTTTGGGTGTCTAAGGATGGGAGCTGCACGCAAACCTTATTTGACTGGTGTCTTCTCACCTCAGCTCATTTCCACAGCAGCCTCTACCAGCCAGAAGGAGAAGTGGTGAGATTTTTGTACCATTGCATGAGTCATTTTGCACCCAGACTGGCTGCTGCTTCGTTTTGGGTAAAATGAACGGCAATTTCGTGGTGATATGGATGATTCTCATATTATATCTGTTTTCTTTAACAAGCTGGATGTCAGCAGCACCTTCGGTGGGAGAACACATTGTATTTTAATGAGCCCATCACAAAGCCATCGGGCCTGTAATTCCCCTCCTGGTGTACTCCATCTCTCCCTGTAATCTAATCCCAAGGACATTCCTGTTGCTAAGGAACAGGAGGAACAAATGAATATATTGGGCCATAACTCATACTGACTGTACTGTTTAAAAAGCATTTTGTAAGAGAAAGAGCAGTGGATAGTGATGTCCAATTAGACCCTCCCACCATGTACCCAGAGCCATGTACCTTTAACCAGCTATTTATGTGACGACTTATTGACCTCTGCTAACTTTTCCTTAAAACTGGGGTGGCATCCCGTCTGACCCCTGAACATCTCAGCCTATGGTTTTGCTAATCAGACATGCAGGGAACTAAAGTTATTTCACAGAGTAGAGAAGCCGTGACCCAGTCTGGCTGTCCTCCGTGCCGGTCCTGACACCTCCGAGTGCTTGTGTGACCCAGCTCGTGCTTCTCCTTTTCAGTGGAGGGTGCGCAAGGAGGCAATGATGGGCCTGGCGCAGATCTACAGGAAGTACGCGGTGCAAGGGGACTCGGGGAGAGAAGCTGTCAAGCGGATCTCCTGGATTAAAAATAAGATGATGCACATCTACTACCAGAAGAGCATGGCTGACAGGTGGGGGTCTGCTGCTCCAGGCTGTGAGCTTGGTGCCTGGGCTTCTCAGCTTCCTAGTTTAGGGATCAGGAGATGCTGCTTAGTTGTTCTCCAACCACGGCTGGTCCCAGAACCCCACCAGCATCCGTTAACCTGACAAATAAAGGGGATCGCTGAGAACAGCCTACCCCAGAACTCCTCTCTCCACTCTGTCACTAATGGCTCTTTTTATTATTATTCTAAGGTAATATATTTTAGTCTAGGGATATTATTGGTAAAACTTTCTGTGAATGCCCTGTCTATAAGAAAGTATGAACACATTCATAATACATTATAATGCATTCATAAAGCATTATAAACATGTCTATAAATATTTATAAAAAAGAAATAACACTTTAAAGCCCAGTTTTATTATGCATTATTAATGCATTATGCAGCTTTCATCTATAATGCAATATAGATACCTTAATAATGCAGTATAAAGCATCCTTTATTCTTATACTGACCATTATAATGCATTATAAAGATATCTATAATGCACTATAGATGACAGCTTTAAGTAAATTGTTAGCATATTATCCCTCCCAGGTATCAGTAAATGGCATGTGGATAGACATGTCGTGGCAGAAACTGGGTAATATGCAGAGATATTTTTGAATTATATGGCTTCCTAACTTGTTTTTCAGTCTGGAAACATTGTAAAACAACAACATGGAGCAAGATCTAAAAATCAAATAAAACGCTTAAGGTTGGCAAACCAAGACTCAAAATTCTACCCTTTCCTCACAGAATTGGATGGTCATGGTGTTACATAGGTTTTATCAGAATGATTCAGCTGCTCCCTGCAGACAGACCCTGATGATGGAAAGAGGGAATTAAGTGACAAGAGAATAAACGTCAAGCACTGACTGCTTAATTGATCCATCATGCTGCGTGGTTTAGGAAATGGGATTAGCGGCCATTCTATAATGTGCATCAGTCATCTGTACCAACACTGCAATTTCCTACATGCTAAGATGGTAAAATGAGAGAAACGGACTGTGGGAGGTATTCAGAATGCCAGGATCTGAGTGAGTCGACCAGCACTGAGGCTGCAGATGTCCACCTATGTGTCACGCCCCCCCCCCCCCCCAACCGCTGCTGTAGGGTGCTTGTCGAGCAGATCTTTGCCCGGTACATGGTGCCACACAGTCTGGAAGCCACGGAGAAGATGAAGTGCCTCTACTACCTGTACGCGACGCTGGATGTCAATGCTGTTAAGTGAGTGCTGTGGTTACCCTGGAATATTATAAGCATGGATGTTGCTATTGTTGATAATATCTCTTCTACGAAATATACAATATATATCAGGTTGCCAGATACTTGTGAGAAATCCCTGGATAGCTGCGAAAATGAAATTCCCGCTAGCTTTTGTTTTGCTGACCTCCAGGGCTCTAAACGAGATGTGGAAATGTCAGAATGTCCTACGACGTCACGTTAAAGACCTACTGGACCTGGTCAATAAGCCCAAAGTGAGTCCCTCCGCTACATTATATGCTGACATTTTACACAGAGCAGACGAATCCATTACCTGGCTCTTATTAGATGAATCCAGTTCCCAGGGTGCTGGCTGGCAGTGGCTGATGTTCAGTTTATTCTGCTGATGCTTCCTTTTGTTTGTAAGAGCATGTGACCCGTAACGCTCATGCTGGAAGGGAGTCCATCTCAAGAGTGTAGAGTGTGCCTGCAGTGTAGCCTACAGAGTAGGCTAAAGCATGGGTGTAAATTACAGGGCAGGTTGCAGGGGTTGTAATTAGGGTTGCCATATTTGGTGACACAAAAAAGAGGACCTGTCCAGGGATCAGAATATTAATGAGTTTTCACGTTCACTGACCAATCAGGTGCTTCACATTTGAATACTAATGCATTTTCACGTTCATCGACCAATTAGGTGCCTACATTTGAATATGAATGAGTTTTCCTTAACCATCCTGTAAAATGAAAATTTGTGTCCAGGAAAACCCGGACATATGATAACCTTCTAGTTAACTCTCGTTTCACAATCTACACACAATTGACACAATAGACGTGTATACAAGTCTTTTTCAACAAATTCTACAAAACGCTAAGCTAAAGTTTGTTCAACTTTAAACAAACGACGCGATTCGCTACTCACATGAAAACAAAAATAAAGTGTCAAAGTGCCGATAGTTTCTGGAAGGTGATGTCATTTGTGAGCAGTGCGACACAGAGGGATGAGCATAGTGTTTAATTCTTAGAGCAAACGTGTACACGATCCTTGACTGGAGCTCAAAAAGACGACGTGTCCATGGAAACCCTGACGTATGGTAACCCTTGTTGTAACCCCCAATAACCAGTACCAGGCAATTTAAATCCCCCCTAAATAATCACAAAATGGGTGGAGACCAAAGTACCCCAATGTTCAACCCAAAGTTAGACTATTGGGCTAAAGTATCAATTAGACTTAGAGTGACCTGAAATTTGTAATGATTTAAATGAACAGTTTAAAGTTTAATTACTATTTGTTTTCTTTTGCAGTCAGAAGCATGTAGCAAAGCTGTTTTTTCCAAAGTCATGGCCATCACAAGTAGGTGCTTTCCCTAAACTCCCGTTTTCTCATGTTTCGTATTAAAATGATGATAACGCTCATGCTGGAAGGGAGTCCATCTCAAGAGTGTAGAGTGTGCCTGCAGTGTAGCCTACAGAGTAGGCTAAAGCATGGGTGTAAATTACAGGGCAGGTTGCAGGGGTTGTAATTAGGGTTGCCATATTTGGTGACACAAAAAAGAGGACCTGTCCAGGGATCAGAATATTAATGAGTTTTCACGTTCACTGACCAATCAGGTGCTTCACATGGGCAGCGCCCAGTCATAAAGATTGGATTTATGGAAACACGGCCACTACTGTGCTCTAGGGAACCTGCCGGACCTGGGCAGGGCCAAGAACTTTGTGAAGAAGTTGCCCCAGCTCCTAGTGGAGGACGGCAAGATCTGGAAACAGCTGGAGACCCTGGTCAGCCCGGGCTGCTCCTGCAAACAGGCCGAGGGCTGCGTGGTGAGCTTTACAGAAAACACACCTCTGCTGTTATTCCTAAGCAGACGGGGGAGTCAGATCCCTGCTGATAGGATTGGTTTTCAGCCTAAGCCGCAGAACCGACATGGAATTTTATTTCGTGACCTTGTGGGCAGAAGTTTAATACCCTTTTAAAATAAGAAGACTGCACTCCCACTAAGTTAGCCACATTACTGAATTAAATGCTACTGTTGCATGCAGACATACTGTTGTATTTTTGTCCTGTTCTGCTGTATTTGTAGAGAGACATCACAAAGGCCCTGGAACGTTCCGGACAGCACAGCAGCCCTTTTACGAAGACGGTGACGCTCCTGTTAGAGAGAATCGCACCAGTTCACATCGATGTAGAGTCCATCAGGTGCCTGACTGAAGGGGTCGTCCCCCGGCTCCATTGTTAATCCCGGTGGCACCAGTCCAGTTCTCAACTCTGCCTCCTCTCCCACTCTCTCTGCAGCGCCCTGATCAAACAGGTGAAGCGCTCGATAGACGGCACAGCAGATGGTGAAGATGGGGGCATTTCCATGGAACAAGCCGTCAGGGGTGGTCTGCAGCTGTTGAAGGTAACTGGGTGGGGTAAATACTTTTGGGTCAACTAGGTAACATTGAGGGGTAGTGGGGTAGCAGCATGGGGCAAAAGAGGAAAGCAGTGCAGGGGTAGGCGAGTGTATGCAGTACTATGGTAGCAGCTTGGAGTAATGCAGTTACACAGTGGGATAACAGAGTATTAATGTGTTCTTGTTAATTGTCGCTAATACCGTGCATATACTGTGAATAAATTTAGTCGTTTTTTTTATTGTGCCAAAGGAACACAGTCGTGCAGTTCAGTCTTTTGGGAAATATGAGGATTAGAGTTTGCACCCATCTGGTATTGGACGTGATCATCTTGTAATGAAAAACAAAATGCTGCTTCCCGTTTTGAACCAATATGGGACAGAATTTGTTATGTATTTCCAGACTGAGCAATCGAGGGTGGTGATCCTAGTGAGGATTGATAGTCTGATCGACAAAGGCGTACGTGCATCTCTAGTTAGCCAAATACAGCGAGGAGAAACCTGTGGGTGTATTTGTGCTGCACATGTAATGTTGAGCTAAGCTGTAGTGTAAAGCCTTGACGCTTACTCATATTTTTATAGTCACTCCATTAATTTAAATTGTATTTGTATAATGATTGTATTTCTGAAAAGGCTGCTCCTGTTGAAAACGTTTAAAAGCACAATTTTCATCAGCATTACTTTCTAAGCATCAGCTCATCAGGTTAATAGTTACACGATTGAAGGCTTGGGATACAGCCTAAATTGGGCTGCATTTGATTAAAATTAGCAACCAATGGAAAATGTGTAGGACTACAACGTAATGATCATTTTACTGTGAATATTCACTATAATACTTATAGTAATGACTAATATCTGATCAGGTCTGACATTATATGGGGGGTCAGTTTAAAGTTTGCTTCACTAAAAATTTTGGTCAGCATCTGCCGCTAGTGAGGACGTAGGGATGTACATGATCACCAATCACGTTTTTCATGTTTGCATTGGTACATCATCTGTAACAGGCATTTCTTCAGAAGTCTCACATTTGGACAGATGTATCCTGTCGATTTTTATGATAATTTGCCTAAAGCCTGGATCACACCTGCAGTGTTGCCTGCAGGGATGGAGGGAGTGACTGGGAAGGTGATGACATACCAGGGAATGATCCTGTTTTTCATGCTTGAACATGGCGCCTCACCTCCCCACCCCAGGTTCTGTCCTTCATGCACCCTGTGTCCTTTCACTCGGTTGAGACCTTCGAGTCCCTGCTGGGCTGCCTGAAGATGGATAACGAGAAAGTGGCTGAGGCGACCCTTCAGATTTTCAAGGATGTGGGTGGAGGGATAGAGGAGAACTTCCCACACCTCAAACAGTGAGGACCTACTGCCTTCATGTTGGCTTTCATGGGACGGCTAGCAAGGGGGTCATGGAACAGTCACATGACCACCTGCTTTGGGACAGCCCTTGGTGGGCAGGAGATGTGACACTAACACTGAAGGGGCTGCATTTCATTGCAGCACCAGCAACTTACAGCAAATAGGAACAACTAGGAGAACGCGGCAGGTTATTTCTTCTACAAAATATACAGTTAGCAGTTGCAAATGATGAAATTTAAGTAGCCTCCAAATATCATACCCATAATGCACTGCAGCAGTTAGCAAATTCCACAAGCATGCTTTTAAGCCCATATAATATGCATGGCGTCAGCGCCTTAATCCTCATGAAAGTTTCGCGTACAGCTAGAGGGGGGCCCTAGATGTCATTGGGGTGGGTGGGGGGGCTATGCCCTGGGGTGACTGTCC
>JAAGVU020000036.1:14710570-14730386 GCA_011763525.2 Mormyrus iriodes | reverse complement strand
CTGTTCCCCCGAGATTTTATTTGGGTTTTTCCCCTCCCCCCCCCCCCCCCCCCCCCCCCCCCCCCCCCCCCCAGACTCCCTCTCTTTCACTGTGGCTCTGTTGTCCACCCCACCCCCGCCCCGCCAAGCCTAAAGCTGCAAACATCCTTGGAGCAATAAAGAAGACCCTGCCCGCCAAGACACTCTGGACAGAGGCCGTCAGCAGCGACAGCTCCCTGGGCTGGCAGAAAACCCGGTCAGTGTATGCCCACTCACCTCCGGGGGGGTATAATTCAACAAAAAAGACCTAAAATAACAGCTGTACCTTTCAGTCTACTGTAGAGCTGAATAAACATCACTGCTAAAAATCTTCGCCTGTAAATGACATTATGAGGACTGCAATTCAGAAGTGCAGTGAAGGTTTTTGTACAGTTAGGAATAGATGGAAATGAATTGTGCTGTGGCTTTGTAGGTCAGCAATTAGTGATTCATTATCAGCCCTGTTTATGTGAATGCCTTTCACCAAAGACAGTGTATTTTTAATGCACAGCTTAGTCATGCTGTGTGCCTACAGACAATGAAAGGTATCTAGCTGCTACTGAAAGCTGGATATGCATTGCCTTGAAACAGCTGCGTTTCACTCCCCTTGTATTTAACAGTCCAGTTGTCTTTGTAAAGTAATAATACAGAGGCTATTTGTCATGGTGTATTTTATCTAGTGGTTTCCACTGACATCAGCACCTCACATGTCAATCTCTTCACTCCTATTAATTATTTTCCCCACTGTTGACACAAGGTGCTTGGGTTTATTGGGCCAGGATGGAGCTTGTCACTGAAATTTTTCAGTGTAAGTTTGACAGAAAGGACGGAGCTGACTGGAACCAAGAGGACAAGTTAGGTTCTGGCAGAAACCTACTCCCCCCAGTGCTCATGACTCCATTAGGGTCAGAATCTTAAAGCATCGTTATGTTAGTACTGCTGGTTCAATGCTTTGATCTGAGTCATTGGCAGGGAAAGGTAAAGAGAGGCAAGCAGCCAGTACAGCCTGACTGTCCCCCTGGAGGGGAAAAAAACATCTTTTAGTTGAGCCCCTTCAGCTAGCAGAGAGATCCCCTCTAGAAAGCAGCTCTTTAGATGCACAGCCCTGCACGGCAGTAATGTATGATAATACTGTGTGAATCCCACATAAAGACAGGGTCATTTCCTCCCGTTTAACATCCCTCTCACCTGGTTTTCCTAGGGTATATAGCTTCAGGATGAAGCACTCTGAGTATAATGAAGTCCCCTCTGCAAAGACCTCCTCAGTACCAGGAACGAAGAGCAGCTGGAGAACTAGAGATGACTCCATCCTGCTCATGGTACTGGGTCCTCCAACCCTGAACCAGACACTGACATGATCAAAGAGTGAGAATAAATCTGTCGTGAAAAGGTTCTGGTCAGTTCTGTTAGTCTTCTGTATCCAAGGTGACGTGGGAAAAATTCAAGGAAAGCATTTTGCATCGTTGTTATATTTTTACTAGTGATGAGATTCAGTACGAGTTGTTCTTGGAACATCAGTGCTGTACTGCAGGTTTCAGATGGCGAATCATGTGCTTGTGTGCGAAACAGAGTTCCCAAAATAAATGGTAAAAAAAACATTAGCAGATGATAGGCAGTATATCACGGGAAAAACATAGCAGTGTTTTTACCATGCTTATTTCGAGAAACTTTGGTCTTGGCCTGATTGAGGTGCTGTAGGTGCTGGAATTAAACAGCAAACAGCACCTCATGTCTCCCATACCTACAGGATGGGGAGGGGCTGCGGGGACTCAAGCGAGGAGCAGATATTGGGGAGGGGGACAAGCATGTGGGCGTGGCCTCGAGGCCTAAGCGTGCTCGCAAGAGGCCCGTCAGTGCTGGAGTGACAGACTCCGGATTCCAGGCAGGAGAAGTCCAGGCAACATCAGCCGCTGCGGAGCAGGGGGAAGAGCAGAACAGCTCTGCCAAGAGGGGCCGGAGAGGCCACGTTTCCAGAGCTGCCTTTCTCAGGTGAGGGGCACTTACTGGGATGGTTCACAAAAGGCCCAGTCCTCCCCCTGAGGAGGAAGAGGATAATGATGAGAAGGAGCATTACAGCAGTCAGGACTTGGAGAGGAAATCCAAAGTGGGGAAACAAGCTATGCCACTCCAGGGATTATAACATAAGTACAGTAAATTCCTGCCGCATTATTGTCTCTGAGGGGGGAGATGAAATTAATCAAGTAAATTAGCTTATTAGCATAGCATGTTTTCACAATGAAGTTGTCGTGTCACTGTAGATATAAACGGAAAACTCAAACTGCCAATGCAGATAAAAGTGAATATTATGCCCCAAGGAAGGCAGTAAAGAAAATAGTGTCCATAAATGCAGAGAAAAGGAGTGCAGTTGTAGATATAAGTATTTCCTAGTGATGAATGCCAGAGTCCGGAGATTCAGTGGTCGCAGTCTGCTGATCTGCTTGCTGATCTGGGGCAGATCGCTCCCTGTTATTGGACCACTGTGATTTAAATGGTAGTCATGTACAGCCATTGCGGGCCCATTTATAAGGTCCTGACTGGGCTGCTTTCATGTTGTTGTGCCTGCAGTAATTGGCTCCATTTCACCCCTGGCTGCGCTGATGAGCTCACTGGTGCGTGTACAGCAGTCACCTCCTAGCTTTCCCTGCACGGGGCCCTCGTGCACCACCTGCATGCCAAATACTCTCCTGCCTGCAGACTCTACCTCTTTGAAATTATGTGCATATTCATATTAAGCTGCTCCTAGGATTCAAATCCTTCTTCGTCATCTTCTGCCTCTTCTGGTGTCACGCTGGCACTGTTTAGACTGGTGAACTGGTGAGGGGCACTTACTGGGATGGTTCACAAAAGGCCCAGTCCTCCCCCTGAGGAGGAAGAGGATACATTTCTAGGAAGTAATAAATGCTTCTTGCAAGCGGAGTGGCTGTAAATCGTTGCATGGCAAAGTAGAAAATCACAGCTTCTAAAGCTATTGCTGAATGCTATGACGATGGATAAATGTCCAGGTGTGGCGGGTTTCAGAGAGTGGACCCCCCAGCTAGCTCGACGGACACTTCATCAGTGCATGGAGGCTACGGAGAACGGCAGCATGTCTGCCTCCAGAGCCGAGGCATTCGAGGTCACAGATGACTTAATGCAAAGGAAGCGCCCTGAGTCAGCCCAGCCACCAGCCAATTATGATGCGCAAATGTCACCTAAGCTGGCTTGTTTTTGTGCCTGTTTTTATGTGTGCAGATCTGTTTTCTGTGAGTTTGTAAAGTCAGATCTGGACCATGCTGTACCCGAGTTTAGCTTTCACTCTCCTTTTGAGTGTACGTCAAACTATGGCTTTTCTATTAAAACTTTGACTCTGGGTCAGTCTCTGCCTATCCCATTCCAACTCTCCTTTTGACTCTGGGTCAGACTCTGCCTATCCTATTCCAACTCTCCGTTTGACTCTGGGTCAGACTCTGCCTATCCTATTCCAACTCTCCGTTTGACTCTGGGTCAGACTCTGCCTATCCTATTCCAACTCTCCGTTTGACTCTGGGTCAGACTCTGCCTATTCTATTCCAACTCTGATTCTTCTTTTGAATCTGGGTCAGACTCTCACTATTCTATTCCAGCTCTGAATCACCTTTTGACTCTGGGTCAGACTCTGACTTTCCTATTCTCACTCTCCTTTTTTACTCTGGGTCAGTCTCTGACTCTCCTTTTGACTCAGTTTCTGCTTTTGCCTCTAAATTTGACTCTCACTGTGAGATGCAGGGGTCATTTCGAGACAGCAGGGGCTGAAGACAACAATTTTGGCTATGCAAGGAGCTTGGATGATGATGATGAGGAAGCGGGGTGTAGCATACTCAAATTGAGTACCCTCACCATGACACATGACCCCATCAGGCCATTGGCTCCGCCCCTGCTTGCCCCTATTCACTGGTCATGTGCTGCTTTCACACCCAGGAATCTGCTTTCTCCACCAGATCCAAAAAACAGCAGGCAGGAGGGACTGAAGATGAACAAGGGCATCACTGAAAAGAAGAATGAATTTATGAGACTCCCCATTTGTGTTCAGAGAGTCCTCCATAGCTGCATTAATGGAGGCTGGGCTCAGAGAAGCCCTGCATTTGCAGTTACCCATCCCCATGGTCACAAGCTGTCACATTCATATCATACCTGGTCAACATGTTGCTTTCTAAAGCAACCTGGGTACAGGTAATGAAATCAGTGTAATTGCTGTTTTCTATGTCTACCTGTTTTTAAAGTGCCCCATGTATTGACCTACTTCTAAGGATTAGCAAGCAAATATTGACAAGTGGCATATTCTCCTTTTAAGTTTTACTAAACCCCTGCCCAAACACGGAGCTGTAAGGTTCGCACTTTGTGGAAAAAGGGCATTAAATTTGTCTTTTGTTTGCCTTTGAATGAATTTTTCTGCCATATTAAATAAAAAAATGAAAGATGGTTTATAGATAAAAATTTTGTTATAAAGCACTATGGTATCATTTCTGTGCATGTGTTCATTATATAAGCAATAAAACGGACAGTTCCTCCAAAAACCTCAGTGACAGCTGTACCTTCTGATTTACCCATATCAGGTCAGGTATTCTCAGGGTTTATTTGGAAAGACGACCAGAACACGGCGTTTCTGTTACAGTGCTTGGGACACAAACAGGCGGATGAGCGATGTATGTCCGCACTGATTTCTCACTTTTGGATGCCCAAGGCTGCAGTGTCTGGAACAGGAAAACAAGCCAAAAACCCATGGAAGCCAATTAGCTAATGGCTGTAGCACAAATCCCTACTGATGGCAAGACCTCAGGGAATAGAGGCACCACAGTTGTTTCCATTTTGCTTTCCAAACTAAGCACATATTTCAAAACCCTCTAATTTATTTTCAGTGGCAGGAATAAAAGGCATATTTTCTGTATTGCATATATTAGCATCATTCATACAGTATGTTAAGCAGGCAAATGGGACCTTTGCCTCTGCTTATGCAGCAAAGTGCAGGTGCTCATGAATGTATGAGCTTACATGATGTGTCCTGTAAGATTTCCCTACATCGTGTCTTTCATTTACCATCAGTTGCCTTGGGTCTTTCCCCCATCCTGCCAGAATGTTCTGGATTTCTACTTCCTCCTGTGTGCTGCTTCTTCAAAACTCATCCTATCCTACAATCAGTTTTAGTTTTTTTTTTATTTGAGAAATTATTTTTAAAAAGACGATAATATGGCATGATAGGATTTTTTATTAACGTTACTACAAACATTTATATTAAAGCATTTCATATTTCTCACTTCTATTTTAATGTCCATAAGATATCCGTATAAACTTTATAACTGTTGCTTACTTTTATTTGATTAACAAGACTGTTCGGTAGCGCTCCTCTTAACGCAGCCGGTATCCAGAGCTCACACCCCAAAGGCTGCACGGCGCCGCTTGCTCTCCTCCCTCGCGCCCAGTCCGTGGCGTCCGCCGTGTGGTGGTCATGTGACTGTAACCTGTCCAATGACAGCCGTCCGTGTCGGACTCCGAAATGCGATGCGTCGCATAGCGAAGAGAGTGTGTCGTCTGCTCCGCTTGCGCATCTACTAGATGTGGCGTCTGTCGGCTCTTTAATTAACTGGTAGTACTGGGGTTTGACTACAGTCAATGTCGGTCTTGGGGCGAGCGGGCTCTCAGGGAGTTGCACCGAAGAGGTGCGGTCGTGCTCTCGGCCAGTGTAGGTGTTCTTGGTTACCGCAACTCGACTAGCTGCCAGCCACAGATGCCCGTCCTGCTTCGGAGTGCCCTGAACGCGCGACCCCCTCGGTTCTCCGTAAAGGAAAGTTGATTATTTTAAGCTTCCACTTTTCAGGAAAACGACAGCAAAAATATTAACCTGTTATTCATCAGACCTAGTGGCAGTACAATGGAAGGTGGGTGCTCCACGCAAATACAGTTTGTTGAAAAGAAATGCGTTTCCCATCGCTGTTTCTTAACGTTAGTGTTTGTGAATAACAGCAAAGTCTTTCTGGTAGGGTTTCATATACAGTTTTGCATTTCCAACCGGTGACTGTAATGAGTAAAAACGCTGTACAACGCCTTACGCGGGTTATACCAGCGCGTAGATGTTTCAAATATTTAAATAGTGTATTTTGCAAAAACTGAGCATGACGGCTTAACTTAATTGTGCGGAGTTCACGAAATAAATTTACAAGACAAGAGTTAAAGCAAAGATTATGTTTGAAAGCTTTCTGACATAACCCCGTATTACAGATGCAGCGTGGACGTGCCAAAAATCTTGAATTTTATCCCGGGCTAAATGTGCATGTTTTGTGGAGGATATAGATGGGAAATATTTGTTGAAATATTTATAAATGTAGACTATTACCATTTAGACAATAAGTCTTCACATGCTTTTTAAAACAAATTGTGTGTTTTGGAGGCTGCAGCTTTAGTAATATATTCATCATTCTTAAATGTCTTATTAAAAAAACGTTTGACCTTGAACCCAAGAGCTGGAACTTAGTTGCGCTGCTGGGGCGCATCTTATTGCTCCGCCTCGTCAATGCAACAACCGTTAGTTAAATCCCAAATGCGAAGCTGTGCAGAATAAATAACGAAATGCATGCTCTATTTTTCAGGCAGGTACAGCTTTAGTCACAGTAGAACCGCTTTTCCACACATTGTTCCGTGTAGGTGACTGAGAGTTTAGGATGCATGTTGGAAACTTGTGACCGTCACTGGAAAATTCTTCTGCTGCACATTGTTTTATGTTTGCTTGGGGGCCTGAGCAGGGGCGTGAGATATTACACTGAAGAGAGCTTTCATTTGCTTTTGGAAGAGATGAGTGAGTCATGCTGTCAGGAGATCCGGAGCTGACACATTTCTTCTGGAGTAAAAAGGTCCCTGTTGACAGTGACTCTTATGTGGGTGCCTTGGTATCGCTCTTGACCCAGTTAGCATTCAGATTTCATAGTAAACTGTGGAGCCTGTGGGTGTTGCTTGTCATATCTCTTTAGACCAGGAGCGAGGATTTGGGTGTCTGTTCTTTTTGAAATGTATCCATGTATCACATGTGCCTGTGTGGCTTTTTAAATAAGGGGGCTAAAACAGAGTTAACCATTTGGTGTTCCCTTACCTCATCTGGGGAGGAAATTGACATATTTTGAGCTTCTAGATTTGAGTAGATGAGCTGGCTGTGGTTGGTCGATGCCCGTGGGAGTGGTTGGTGGCCTTTTTTTTGTTTTTTGTTTTTTTTGCAGGTGTGGGAGGAGCTGTACAAACACAGAAGATGATCAGACTACTCCAAGCCAACACAATCTGTTTCTATCTGTCATTGATCACTGCCATTCAACCAGCCTAAATGGGTTTTTGTTTCTCAAGCTGCTTGCATTAACGTTGTTTGCATTTGCTGTAACCCGTCGAGGGTCTGTAACATGAGCAGCCTTTGTATGCTGGGCCTGACATCCGTCTCAGTGAACTGACTCCTTGCTTAAAAAGCATTCTTAAGCCTTTACTGTCAGCACTGCATACCATGCTGTACTGGGTGGAACAAACTCGGTTTATCTTGAGGGAAAACAAGCATTCTGTATTTGCAGGATTGCCAGTAGTTAAAACTGGGGCTCCACTGTAGTGTGCTTTGCATAGGTGTTTGGCAGAAAGAATCAAGATGTGGTCATGTTGATGGGTGACTAGTATACAACTCAGATGGCATTGATACCTAATGTATCATCAGGGCTGATAGTATGTCTTTTAGAGTTTAATGCTAGCTTTATACCAAATAAATTTTAAAGTGATTTCTCTGTCGCAGACAAATTTCTAGAGTCGGAATAAAATCATGAGAGTTTTGCTAGAGTTATGGCACACTCCCATCATCTGGATCGTTTGGTGTAAGGTAGTCAGAATAGCGATCTTAAGTCATTCTCTCGTCTTCATATTCCGATAAAATCAACCGTGTTTAATATTATCAAAGGTCTTTAGTCTTGGCTCATGCAAATAGTGACGTGGCAACAACCGAAGGGTGAGGCTCCTATTCCTTTCGTTGGATGCGCAGGCCTTGCTGTCCCCGTTCATGCAGCCAGGGTCGTGTCCACATTCTGCGCAGTCACTTTTTTTTTTTCTTTTTGGCTGTTTTATCAACGCAATCTATTGTACACAAAATGGCCAAAAGCTGATTCTGTTTCTGATCCTTGGTTCAACAGTTTTTCTTGTAAATTTCCACCAGAAGCATGATGGGAAATGATCTCAAAGGGAATCCAGTTGCAGACTTTCAAATAGTGACCCTGCAAGATCCCCAGTCCTTGCAAAATAAGTCTCTGAAAAAACCTCTAATGACACATTTTCTTCATGTGAGAGGGTGTCAGGCTTTAGTCTTTTCAGAGCCTTTTCAAAGTCTTCTAGTGTATGGTTAGCATAAGGCATGTGGCCCAAAGGCAGTGTTTGCTGCTGTTTCACCCTGTAGTGCCTGAATTATTGTTTTACTGCTTATTCTATGTATTTTTGGTAGTTGCAGTGCGGACAGTGATAGTTGCTATGTAGATTTAAAGCCTTCAAATGCCAGAATTGTCCTAAACAGCAGCTGATTAGTGTTACCTGGATGAATAAATTTTATAGACCATAAAGTTAGCAGTTTATTTCCAATATTGATCAAGTGTAATCTCTTATAACCCTGATATGATGCACGGTAACTCACTCCAGGGGCTGTCACACAATTTTTCAGATCATCTTGGGTTTGTGTAGTTTAAATCTAGTTTTTTCTTGAAATAATGTCAGAATTTACAAATCCAGGTTTACTAAGCTGCTCTTTTACTGAAAGTCCAGGCCTGGCAGACTGGCCCATCTGTAAAGCCCATAGCCTGAGAATGAAATCCTGCATTTTTATGAAAACGCATATGTGCAGTATATAAAGAGAATTTGTTTTCTATAGGTTATTAATTCACTGGTTATATAATCAATTTATAACAGTTCTAATACTGACATCTTTTTTCATCAGTGTGTTAATTTTACTTGCCGACACGATTTAATAAGTACAACCAGTGGCGATTCTAGACCATTTCAAATGGGGGGGCGGGGCAGTTGTTCTGTTAGGGGGGCCAGATGCATTTGACCTTAATGTCCTCCCCAAGTATTACACTAGTTTGCCAGCATTAAGAAAAGACAAAAGACAATTTTGAAAACCAATGTTATTTATGCAATGCTTTGCAGTCACATTTTACAGATTGTACAAATATGCAACTAAGTTTTGTTTTTAAATAATAGTACTATAAATTGTTTCTATGTCATGACATGCTGCTTGCGAGGGAGGGTGCATGTTATTCTGGATGTTACAGAAATAAGAACCCATAATTTCTGCCAACGCAAGCTCTCTCACTCCTTATTAAACCTTGCAATCTCAACATTGTTCTAGTCTGTCAAATGGTAGGCTGGGATTCTTTCTAAAAATAAGTAGTCTGCAGAGATGAGCAAGACTACCCCTTTGTTTGAGCTGCATCTTTAGATGTCTTAGTGAGCCTTCGGAATGTTTTCCCTGGCCGTGCTCCTGTAGGCAGGTTTCATTCCACACATTTGTGCAACGATCGCTGCGCCAGTCTTATGTAATTCCCTTTGACCGTTGGCTTTTGCATTCTATTGAATGGAGAGCAGTCTCAGACAGGATTCTGAGCAGAAGCCAATGGGGAGGACATTGCATAATCCGCACCCTCCCCCCTCCCCGCTTTTACAGTGGCATTGCCACCACTGCCTGAAGCTGAATCTGTAATTACATTCGAAAAAATCGGGGTCCTCCTCATCCGTCAAGGCATACATTTGACGATATGTAGCTGCACAGGGTTGAACAGGCTTGTTCAAGCCTTCAGCGTGAGGGGGATGTTTCCAGTGTGATAAGGTAAGTGCTTCTTGCATTCGCTGAATTCCTCGCGAATGGCTGGACCCTCCAGAGATTTGCCGTGCTGAATTTTTATGTTTGTTCGTATGCCATTGGAGGATGGACACCTGTGTCAGTGTGGTACGGCAGTTTGTGCCTCAGCCTAGGAAGGACTGTGCTGTGTTTGCAGTCTACACAGGAGACTGGAACACTCTGACAGAGGTCAACTAGCTGCCAGCAAAGGGACAGAAGTGTGTGACAAATCAAAGCTGAAGATATGATAATGTTCCCTAAATGGGTCATCTTAGCGTTTGAGTGAAATACCACAATTTTTTTTTTTCCTTTGTACATTTTCATTCACTCTAGAAAGCCCAGCCAACCCTACAGATCTCTCTGGATGTGCAAAAACCATGTTTCGAGACTAAAACACCTTAGAAGTATGAGTCGTCAGCCAGTTGTTCTGTTGTTTAAAGCCTGCTGGCTTTATTGTTCAGCATAACACGTTCAGTGAAACTCAGTATTTCATCAAACTCAAGGATTCACCTTGCTTGCTCATTGTCTGTTTGGGAAAGATTAATTTTTCAATTAGGCATTTCTTCAAAAAGAATTACATATAAAAACAGCATGAATTAACTTTCTGTTCTTGGGAAGACCGTTATGTCTGCATGACCCATGTCTCTCGCATTGCCGTCTTCCTGAATGTTTTTGGTTTCAACCACTAGGCCTCTGAGAGTGTGAGGTCTGCGTATGTCATAAACTCCCGTTTAATTAGACTGTCCTTTACTTGAGGAAGGCCCCATTTGTACACTGTGGGTGCAGTGCTGTGCCTTTGCCCCAAATCTTACTAAGGAGGATGCATTGCGAAATATCAAAAGGAAGCGTAACGCAACTTGCTTCCACTGCCTGCTGGCTTGTGCCCCCGGCTCTGCTCTTTCTGTGTCGAGGCTGGCATCTGGGCGGATTATCCAGATCTGCCTCTTGTTTTTGTTCTACATTTCCTGGACACAGTTGTGCAAATGCTCCTGTCTCTCTCCCTCCTCCATGTCCTGCGTGCCAGCTGACGGTTGCACACGTTGTCTGTTTCAACCCTGACCAATGTGCAGATATCTTGTGCTGGCTATGGGTGGACAAGAGATGCCAGGTGGGTAGGAAAAACAAAAATGCTTTGGCTTTCAGCCTGGCAGCATGTATAGCTTTTGCTGACATCTCCTATGGCAACCATTTTGGTAGGCTTGTAGGTCTGAAACTGGGCCTGTCTGTCTTTTTCCTTACGTAAATATAGGGCACTCCAGTCTGATCCCGCATTTGCAATACTGTTTCTTTCCCTGGTTAATTTAGGAGCCTTCTGCATTGCTGCTTTTGTGTTAAGGGTGTATCAGTTTAATGCAATGCTTTTCTGGTATAAACAGCTCATGAAAATGGACTGATAAGTCTCTGTAAATCCATTTAAACTACTTGCATCGACACCTGGGTGAAAAAGGTTTAGTCCTTCAAGCATTTGCTTGGCTTACAGTGACCGTTAAGAAGATAAAATGGCCACTTTGGGCTGTCAGCCTATCCCTCTTCTGAGCTCGGATAGTGAGTAGCAGCCTTTTGTGAAATAGCCAGTGTATATTACTGTGCAGCAAAAGCCGTATGTTAAAATCTGGTTCCCTCTAATGGAGGAGGCGCACTGATATTGATAAAACGGACAGGGTGTTTGCTAAGTGGAAGTTTCTTCTTCGTTTCTCAAAAACAAGCACATCTTAAACGTAACAGTAATTTTTTGTGGTGAATCAAATTCTAAAAGTTGTATAATTGAACACAGATATGAAGCCTCAGCTTTTTTTTGTAGCCTCATGCATTTTGTTGACTTGTCAATGCTGATGACATTGCACCTATAGCATCATTTGTCTGGGATTAATGCCTGCTTTTAAACAAAAGGAACCTGCACAACTTCAATCTTTTCACTTAGAAAATCATGTAAAAACATGGGTATCTATTCCCACAAATTTAGTTTAAATGTTGATGGTAGTGTGCCGTTTTCTCTGTCAAGGTTAATATGAAACCAGAGCAAATGCACTCACTAGACTATTGTTTGTCAGATGACATTGGTTACTATCTCAAATCAATGTGCCCTTCAGAAAAAGATGGTCAGGTGGTGCAGCCAAGCGTATTGCATTGTAGTGTCAAGCCGGAAGGACTTTGCATTTGGCAAACAAACAGCAAGCAGCCTTGGGAGAAGTCCGGGATTCCAGACAGCCACACCCTCTGACTTGGATTATTGATCATGGCCTAACGGGCAGGAAAGCAGACCACACCCAGGTTGAATAGGGTGTCTTTCCTGACAGTTGTGGTGCATTTAAGTTTAGCAAATGACAGTATTTAGACATTTCAGAGATGCCATGGTAACAGGTGTTACCAGGCGAGAGTTAAATAGATTTCCCTCATACGGTTTCATTTACGTTTTTTGGTTAGCATTCAATATTCGTTCAATATTTGTCGAGGGGAAGTCAGTTTACGATTATCCAATGTCCAAACCTAGGCTGTCTTGTATCTGGATTCAAGCTACCCAGACCCCCCCCCCCCCAAACGAAGAACTGATTTACATATCTCAGAATGAAGAGGACCTTCTAAGCTTCTTATGTGAATTCTTCCAAAGGAGGCTCTTTGGAATCCTTCAGCACTGATGCTCGCTGCCGGTTTAGGGTTCGATCTGGTCTACACTCCCCTAGCGTAGAGGTAGGTGCCTTGCTGTGAGTTCAGTTTTTATTTTGCTTCCAGTAGCTGCTAACAAGGGGCACTTCAGGCAGGAGTCCCTGGTAACCATGAACTGAAGTGGTTTGTTGATGAGCGACTCAAAGGACGTGACTCAACACACCACTGAACACATTCCGGCCGGCCTTGATCATATTGACGTGACTGCAGTGGGCAGCGGTGATTCATTCATATGGATGTCTGAATGTCCGTAGGTAGCGCATGAGGACCTGTGCCAAATCCTGGGCGGCCATTTAAAAAAGTTTTATTGTTCTTCTCCTGGTGAAAGCCCGGCACATGCCAAACTATAAATGCTGTGGATCATGGTTTTCCAACCCGGTCCTTTTGCTCCCACCAAAAAATACGGACTGTCTGCAGGTCCCTGAAGACCAGATTGGGAAACACTGCTATAGATCTACCATGCATCTATCACTTTGAATGAAAGTGTAAATGAGGCAAGCTGATAAAATGAAAGCAATGTGTGTGATGTTTCACAGCACTGAGATGCCACAGAGCGGGTTTATGACGGCGGCTCGGGGGGGTGCAGCCATGGAGGAGGCCGCCAGCCAGCTGGAGAGGGACCACGTCCACAGTGTCTACGAAAAGGTTGCGCCCTACTTCAACGACAGCCGTTACAAAGCCTGGCCCAAGGTCCGACAGTTCCTCCTGGAACAGGAACCTGGAAGCATCATAGCGGACGTGGGTGTGTGACCGCCCCCCACCCCCCAGAACCTTTGTCGTTATATATGCAGAGAGCTGAAAGATAAATATTTGTATAGCACCGTAACCCACCCTCACAGTTCGCGGGTGCCTCCTGCAGTCTGCCTTTCATGTGCCCTGTTCTTTTCCACCGTTGGTTAAGGAAACAGATTGTTCTTGCCTTAAGCAGTTCTCTGGACTGCCAGTTGCACATGTTCAGTTATACTCATTTGAATAGCAAATTTGCTTTTAAACTGAAAGTACATGAGACAACTCTGTTAGCCCTTATGTATAAGTTGTGACATGTTTGCGGTCTTAATTCCCCGCTTCTCCGTGTTCAAACCATGGCGACTAGCATACAGTTCTGAAGTCTCTTAACCGCCATTTCATTGACACACAATTTTATTCATGTTAAACGCCATTATCCAAAAAAAAATGTTCTCCTGGCAGTCTTACGTGAAGTTCACCCCAAAACCAAAAACAGATATGTTTTAGATGGGCTTTAGTGATATCTATCCATATAGGTTGCTCTGCTGGGAGATGCCTAGTTTTGGAGATATCGGCCATAGAAATGTCACTCTTCTCTCAAATATAATGGGGGTGAATGGGACTCTTTCTGTGGTGATTAAAGAGCTAAAAATACATTTGAAAAATTCAACAGCAATGTTTATTACCAGAAATCATGACCCGGTTGTTGAATATAATTCACAGACTTTGTTGTGAGATGTTTCATGTACAAACAATTTTCTTCTACCAAAGTCCATACACCGGTTGTATCACTGCACAGAAGGTATCGCCGTGGTGCTCGTGCCCGTATCTCCTGCTTAGTGATGCGATTAGTGTGTGGAGTTCGGTAGAAGAAAACAGTTCCTACATCAAACTGCTCACTACAAAGTCTGTAGATTATCTTGATTAACTGGGCCATGATTTCTGGTAACAGACATTGCTGTTGAATTTTTCAAATGTATATTTTTAGCCCTTCAATCGCCACCGAAATAATGCTATTCATTCATTCTATTCGAGGGAACACCTACATTTCTATGGCCGATATCTCCAGAACTAGGCATCTCCCAGCAAAACAAACTAGATGGATAGACAGCACTAAAGTCCCTCTAAAACATATCTTTTTCAGTTTTGGGCTGAACTGCCTTTTAAATGCACTAGAATCTATATCACTTCTCTGTACTGGAAGGAAACTCCGGCTTGCATTTCCTGTGTTCTCGGTGGCAATGGCAGAAATCCTTGCTGGCAGGAATTATTGTAAATAATCTGTAATCAATCAGTTTAACCCAGCAATAGTTAGTTTTTCAGTTCTCATTGGGCTGAATAATGAATAAGACTGTACAGTTAATCCACCCAGCAGTGGTATTTCTCCCATCTCCAATATGCTACTTTGCTTTCCTAGTTTGACTTAAATTCCACAATGTATTAATGCAGTATCTGTTTAAAGAATTACATGGTTGATTTCACTATTTCAGGTTGTGGCAACGGAAGATACCTCCACATCAATGAGGACATATTCAAGCTTGGCTGTGATGTGTGTCGCCCCCTGGTGGAAGCAGCACGCTGCAAAGGCCACGAGGTCCAGGTGTGCGACGGCTTGCGGCTGCCATTCAGACAGGGTTGCTTCGATGCCGTTCTCTCCATCTCAGGTACCATCCTCTCTGCCATTCATCTCTCTGGGGGGCTCATGGAGGCAGTGTGAGGCTCAGTGCCTGTGATCAGAATATTGCTGGTTTGAGCTCAGTCTCAGCAATATTCACAAGTCCGTGGGCCCTTGAGCAAGGCCCATTACCCCCAGCTCCCCGGGTGCTCCAAGGTGGCTGCCTCCTCACTGTGACCCCCAAGTCTGCCCTCACAGGTATGGAGAGCAGGATGGGGCAAAACGAAAAGAGAATCTCCCTACAGGGATTAATTAAGTATCACTGTAGTAGCTAGCCATGGTAGGGCACAGCAACACAAACTACCATCTACAGTGTCTTCAGTCATTCTACTCAGCAGCCTCAAGTGCCCTTATTCTTTATTCAGTAGTCCCCCTGTATCCACTGTTTCAGTTATCCACGGTTTATCGCTGTCCAAAAAGAAAAATTGTAAAATGTGTAACGGTCTGTTTTTTTCATTGTTCCTTCATCCTTTGATAGGTATAAAAAGTGTGATTTTTATTGCTCCGCCATCCCTTGGTATGAGATTTTTTCATTGCACCTATGGCTCTTGAGAATTAGGGTAAAACATTAGAATTGCTTTTTTTGACTGTATAATGTACAGTGTACTTTGAACTTAATACTGTATTTAATGTTGGTAATGTCTTACTGTGCCTAATTTATCAGTTACCACATGTAAATGCATGAATACCATGTTATATATTAGGCCCGCAGATGGTTTGCTATTATCGGTTTCAGCTACCTGTGGTCGGTCTTGGAACATATCACCCGCAGATACGGGGGGGCTGTTGTCTTTTTTCACCACCTGATGAGCTGTGCTTAGTCCCTAGGACTGGCATACAATAATGCAGAAAACTCACCTCTGATAAAATATTTGTGGTAATTAGCACAGAGTACAAATTGACTCATGATCCTCAAAACCACCAATAAATTATCTGTATACAAAGAATAAGTAAGAGGATTGATTTATTTATCTATTTATTTTTATTTTTTTTTGGTCTGCTTGTGGAGAAATAGTGGTTATGGTTTGCGTTGTTGGACATGTTAGCTACTAGGATTACTGATAATGCAGGCTCAAACTAGTGCATGGGTTGGCACCCTTTAGATACTGTGTGACTAAGAGGCAGAGCTTATCTTATTGTTGTGGTGTTTAAACGGGCTCCTACACCTGGAGTGACGAAACGGGACAACTTACTAGGTCACTGGCAATATTAGAGGGGCAACGGTTTCCTAGATGGCACAGCCACCTGCCAACAATAGATAATCCCCAGAGCAGCCATGTTTGTTTCTGAGGAGTATTGCACTGATCTGATTCATGCTACGGCAGAAGAAATCTGCCCCTTGTGTGGTTTTTACTAATCCCATTGTCTGAAATGAGACATGACTTGCATTTATTCATATGTAACGTGAACCATTTTGAACAAGTTTTAGTCTACAGGTGGTGTTGTGGTTAAGTAAATCAGCTTTTGGCAATAGCCCTGTAATTCCTGTTCTACCCTCGGCTATTAAGATGCTTCGCATGAGTTCAGACCTGGCCCAGCTGTATAGATATCGGATTGCATTTTAAATGGCTTCGTATAAAATGCTTGCAATAAACACTATTGCAGATGTTTACTATATTGAGATCAGATTACTGAATATTTTTGTTCATTGATTTCAAAGGAGCTCAGATGTCCAGCCCCCGTTTTTGGCCAGTATGTCATTATAGATTCATAATTGCAGGCTTTTATGAAAAGCGACTTTTGTTTTTCTCAGTAATCCACCACTTATCCACCAAAGAGCGGCGCATCAGGGCAGTAAAGGAGATGGCCCGCACACTGCGCGTCGGGGGCCGTCTTATGATCTATGTCTGGGCCATGGAGCAGAAGCGGCGCAGGTTCCAGAAACAAGATGTTTTCATCCCGTGGAACCCGAACCCCCCCGGCCCCACCTCCGCTGCACACCGCCAGGACGGCAGCGATAGCGACAAGCACAGGAAGGTGAAAAGCACATCCTCCGTGGTGGATGACGAGGACACTGCCACGGGGGTCCCCCAGAGCTCCCGGAGACGATGGTCTTTCTCCAGGTCGCTGGACTCAGTGCTGGACTTTGGGAGCCTGGCTGTATCCAGGACATGCAGCAGGGAGCTCAACAAATCCTGTGCTGAGGATGGTGTGCTGGATGCATCAAGAACCAGCCGGCGCACCCGCGGGATGGGCCTCATCAGGCAGGTCTCTAGCCTCTTCTCTTCCTCCTCACGGTACAGCTCCGAGGATGACGTCTTCAGCTCAACAACGGACCTCGGAAACCAGCCAGAGAGGATCAACGACGGCACCAATGCTGGTGTCGGCCCGGAGAAGCAAGTACCTTCTGGCACCATCATGCATGGCTGTGGATCTATGCCCCTGCCTGACCTGATCACGCATGAGAAGGAGAGCTCCACAGGAGCAACCAGGACTGAGCAGCCTGTAGGCCCAGAGGAGAGGGCCTCACGGTGGTCAGGCAGTGCGGAGTGCCTTGGAGAGGAGGTGAATGAATGGAATAACACTGAGGCTCCGGGCTCCTGCCTGCGCTATTACCACGTATTCAGAGAGGGGGAGCTTCTCGAGCTCATCGAGAAGCATGTGGAGGAGCTCCACGTCCTTCAGAGCTATTTTGACCATGCCAACTGGTGTGTGGTGGCCGAGAAGGTTGAGGTCTGGAAGATGTAACACTACGCTGCAGTATCTGTGTTTTTAATTTATTTTCCAAGCCAGTATTACATTTTAAATTTGTTTTAAATTGCACTGTAAGTACATGTGCGAATACACCTTTCAGACTTTATTGCTTTTTAGGAATTGCTACCTGGAATCAACATTTTAAACAACACTGAGTCACTAAGCTCTCCTTAATTTTGTTTTCGTAAGGAAACTCACTTGTACGTAAGTCACTGAGCATTTACCAAAAATGCTGAATATGTTTTAGTAATTTATAATTCTGTGCGCGTGTGTGTTTGTGTAGTTTTTAAAGTTATGTGACAAAATCTTACGACTGCCTTGAAATGTTCTGAGTGATGAACTACAGTGTGATGAAGACATTTTGATGATTATTCCTTGCACAGCTGTACTCCTGGCACATGATTACTTTTGAGAGAGAGTCTGTAGAGCTGTGGATTTATTACTGAAGTTTGTCACCCATTTATTAGACTAACTGATACCATTCACTGTAGTGAAACATTTTTTCTTCTGCAATATAGGCAGACTGCCTCAGTGAGTTGGGTAAGGGGGGAACCTCATTCAAAGTGTGCATTACGGTTTGTCATCAACAGTAATATAAATAATAATAATATACTGTTAGATGTTTTTTTGCCAAGGATCCGAAATAGGCTGCTATCAAACAAATACTTATACAATGCACTTTGTAGTTGTAAATTTGTGTATTTCAGAAATGTGTAGTTTTAGCCTGGTGTTAGATCTAGCCAAAGAGAATTGGGATGTTTGCTGTAGATCTGCACACATTTGTTGAGTAGAACAGCCCCTAACCTTGTGCAGTTTCCCAAAACCTGCGTCGTGTTGCACATATGCTCAGTACTGGACCATGTGAGCAAAACCTTAGCAATCTGAATACAAAGTAACGGTTTTTAAAAGTCATTTATCATTTTGTGACCTTTGTCTTAGTGTTGAACTGAACAGCTGGCGAGTCTGTTCTGCTGGTTGAGTTGCTAGAAAATATTTGCCACAAAGCGCCTCTCTGCTGCCAAGCTGTGTTGTCGTAGGTGTGCTGCTGCTAGATTCGCTTGCATGTTGGGTCCAAACACTTGAATCATCTGTTTGTTTTTGCAGTCGTGCTGTGATGTGACCAGTGAATGTCATTTTTTTTTTTTTTACTAGACAGTTTAAAAAGGTCTGACAGGTTTCCCTTGTACAACGTTTATTTTAATGTGTATTTATTGCCAAATAAATGGATTTTGATGTTTAAAACAAACCTCTGAGGCTTATAAATGGATTTAACAGCAAAATGCAAACGGCTGACGACGGCTCAAGGATGTATGTGTGCATCTATGTAAGTATTATGTGTTGAAGTTCATGTTTTGGGCTATTTATCTGACAGATTTACACAATGTACAGTAACTGCCTAAACTGACAAAGTCTTTTCCTACAATCAGTCCTGTGCCAGATTTGGTAATGTAATGGCTTACTCCATAAAGCTAGCATGCATGGGAAAGCTGATATAGATCTCCTATTCTTTGCTATCGTATGTGTGATTGAGGTAATTACAAGCCCGGCTTTTTCCACACCTGATATAGAGGAAAAACAATCACAGGTTCATGTTGCACCAGTCCATTCCAGCAATAGTCAGGGTGCAGATGTTAAGACGGTGTTAAAAATGTGCATTACTGACATGCTAATCCGCAGTAACACTGATAGGGATGCACCTGTGCTGCGACGGTGTGGAGGATCGAGTGCCAGTCGATCGACGTCACCCCGGTATCCCCCTCCGATGGCAATGGCCACTGGGATGCCTCTGGACACTGTTGCGTCAATCACAAACAGGTCTCCGATACTGACCTAGAGATGCAGGTAGAAAGTAAATGGTTACCTGATCCATGCCAGTGCGACTGGTGTAGCTCCACACCTCAGTGTGAGTTCTGAAACTGATGTGCTGATTCGTGTGCAAGTGATCCTCATCTTGGTCTGTTAGGTAAAGTCTCCCAAGTTTGACATCCCAGTAAGGGTCCACCCCAGCATCATGCTGGACCAGGTCGGGCCAGAAGCAAGGTAAGCCTGGACTCCCTACAAAACCAGCAAACGATGGTCTTACTATGGGGGTTTACTGGAAAGGTGTATATAAATAAGAACATAAGAACATAAGAAATGTACAAACGAGAGGAGGCCATTCGGCCCATCAAGCTCGTTTGGGGAGA
>JAAGVU020000036.1:14697428-14710470 GCA_011763525.2 Mormyrus iriodes | reverse complement strand
CTTCTGGAAATCTAAGTAGATCACATCGTAGGCCTTTTTGTTATCAATTTCTTTTGTAGCTTCCTCAAAGAACTCTAGTAAAGTTAAAGTGTTTCTGTGTGGAATCAGTCAGAGATGCACATCAATTTTACTGTAGTCAGAGGGAAAATTTATCCATATTTTCAATAATTGCATATATTTACTAATTCCCATACTAAGTGCAGTTGAGAATGACCTAGTCCCACCATGTCCCATGTCATGACATGTCTTTGGTCTGTGAGAGAAATGAGTAGAAACTCATGCATAGTTTATTTCAAAAACCTAGTTAAGTACAGCAGACATGCTCCTGTACTATCTTTCACTACAGATAATGCATTTTAGACTATTTATTACGTAACTGGCCTTTGGGAAATATTCCCCACATGACCCCAGCTAGTCACAGATATGACTTACCTGTCAGGAGATATTCCTTATACTCCAATCCGTCCTTCAGGGAGACATCCAGGTCACACTGCTGCTTGCTTATGGGGAAGTTGCTCCCACAATGCATGTAGAAAGTAAAGACGACAGGCTCTTCCCTGAAGGTGTAGGTCGTGCCGTCCCCCTTTAGGAAGAATTAACAGCAAACAGGAGTCTGGTGAGGAACTTGCTCTCGCTCTAAAGAGGCCCATAAGGTGAGGAGACAGCTGGGCTCTGCAGCATCATATGGGCTATACCTGTTGCGCATCCAAATCCATGATGAGGACCCTCCTCCTCCTCGAGGATTCCTCCATCCAGTATTTGGCATCCACAGCCAGGTCATTGAGGAGGTCCGAATCCTGCACCGTTGCTGGGGTAGGCGTTATGCGTTCCCATAGCAGTTTCCCATAGGAAATCTGTGGTTAGCTGGGATGTAGTACACATATTTACAGTGATAGACCACTGGAGCCCTTAGTTACCTGCGCAGAAGCCAAGCATTCCACAAAATTGAAAGCAACATATGTACATGTATTTACAGCAGCAGGAAAATTGCACAACTGATAGTAAATGAAATTACTTGCGCTAAATCTGTAACTGAAATATACTTTGCGCGATTGCATTCATGTTTCGAGCGTCTTTTCCTATTATGTTTCATCTTAAAACTTACTTGTTTTATATGAAAAGGTCTCTTCCATAAACTTCTCCATAAATACACCTCATTCCCTATTACGTTAGCCAGACAATCTACGCCAAAAGTATTGTTTTCAAGAATCCAGACGTTACCATTACACCACAGTATATTATCTCTATTGATACAGCTGCGTAAGGTATGCACAGATCTTGTTCCATTGACCACTGTCAGTAAAAAGGCTCTTTGCTAAAGCACGCCCGCCAGGCTTGCCTTTGCTTGGTTGCACGTATGACGCCCCAGTGCCTTCCGGCGCTATGCGTTATGCGTATCTCACAGCGACACCTAGCGGCTGCCGGCGGGCGTCCCTTTGCCAAGCCATTGCTATCAACGACATATGCAACTAACTACTGTAAATAGGAGACTTCGCAGAAAATTATTGTTAAGGAAGAAAATTACGTTATGCCTTAAAGACAGCCATGGCAACAATATTAAACATTTTTGATTTCATACTTCTATCGATATACAATATCACGAAAAATTTCAGTGCGTTAGGTTTTGTGTTATTGTGTCTTTAAAGGTAGTTTGCAATTAAAGCAAACAGATTCTGTGTGTATGATGTGTATGTATGTGTGTATATATATGTACACACACACACCTAATCTGTGTGTGTTGGTGTCATGTATAAATTATATAGTGGAGACCAATTGTCCCCCAGTGTGATATATGTATGTAAAAAAACTTAAATTGTTCCAAATGTGTCATTCTCTAAATGCTTTTTTATGGGTGACAAAAATCACAAGAATAGCAATTGGTAAACTCTTTCAAAGTCAAAATGCAGATCAAATGTCTTCTGGACATTTTTTTACCAACAGGTGGCGCCATCAATCTATTTATTTTCCGGGTTTTTAGCTCTTTCACTCTACTGATATAGCTAATTGTACTGGGACTATTTGTTCCAAGATGGACAGCACAGAGAACAAAAATCAAACGAAATATGAAATGCAGTTTTTCAGAATCACTAAGACATGTTTCTTTTTTTTTCTTTTTTTTTAAAGCACCTGGTGTGTGAAGCTGAGTCAAGTAATTGGTAGAAACAAATGGTTACATGAGGCAGTTTGTATCGTAGTCGAGCCTCATTGAAGTGACATGAGGTGCTTAAGCAACAGTTTAGCAATAGGCTCACTGGGCTGCAAAAGTAAGGAATGAAAATGGCAGAATGTACCACTCACTCACTCACTCACTCGCAGACGGTGCTCACCACTCCTCAGTAAGTGTCCCCTAGAAGTGTTCAGGCCTTCCACACGCTTCCATATACTCCTACAGTTCCGCGTGGGGTTTCTGCCATCCCAAGCAGCCCACGAGAACGTGGATTCTCTTGCCTGTCTTATCGTCTTATCTCCGGCTCCTCCTTGGAGCTTGCCTTTTGTTTACTGATGAGGTGCAGGCGTTTCCTCGGCTTGCCCAGGGCTGTTGATTTAGCTCTGCGTGCCATTCTTCAGATACTTTTGACGTTCTATCAGCCCGCCAGCCCCGCATCTGCTGGAGCAGGCTGCCACAGTGCCTCCCTCATGCCCCCTCAGATGGGCCTCTCTTTCCTAACGCACACAGCAGATGCTGGGACGACAGGCTCCCTTTCCTGAAACTTATTGCACTCTGTGCAGCAAGCCAAACATTTCTGTGCAGTGCCCATTCCCTGGCCCAGCAGTGCCTACCCCAGAAAGCTGCTCTGCTTGATGTCTGGTGTGGAAGTAAACACTAACCTTTCTCCTAGTACCAGCCCCGTACTGGTGTTCCCCTTATTTCTTTAGCTGGTATGTACCATGGCGGTACAGTAGCCCAGTGGGTAGTGCTCTAGCCTCCATGGGGACGTCAGGGTTTGGGAGGGTTGGCACTGGGTGTGGTGGTGGCAAGCTTTCCCTGTGTTTGCATGGGATTTCTCCCACAGTCCAAAAACATGCTGTAAGGTTAATTTGGCATTTCTAAAGAGCCCACAGTGCATGTGCCCTGTGACCATTCGTCTGGATGCCATCCGGATAGTCTGGGTGTTCTCCTTTTAGTCCCCTTGTCCTCCTTTTTTCCCTCCTCTCATCCACCTCCCTGTCAACAGCAAGCACGACTCTCTCCAAGTCCCGATCACACAAAAAACATGAAACTCGCACATACATATACTATGGAAGCCAGCCTCTGCTCGTGAATATAATTTTATGTCTTTCTGTCAAGATAACAAGATAATTACCGTTTTTGGCTTCAGTAGTAAGTGTGTGATATCGCCCCCCCCACCAGCACCACCACTCAACAGCTTTTCATGAGCACTCTCCATTTTGAATCTTAGTTCATCTCTTTGGACACAAGTGTCCCCCTTTTTACCATCACACCAGTGGTCTCCCTACTGGCATCTCCTCCAGGACATACCCTGCCTTATTTGCTGTATTTTCTGGGACAGACCCATTGCAACCAGTTCTGGATGACCAGTTATGGAAGATGGATGGTATGTTCATTTTACAGAAAGAATAATGTGACAACCTGTTTATAAATCAGCCAGCCATCCATCCATCCATCCATCCATACAGCAATCCATCATCTTCTAATTACTTATCCATTACTGAGCCGAGGACAGGGTGATACAAGCACGGGACACAAAGGCAGGGAATGCTCTTAATGAGATGTCAGTCCATCACAGGGCACACATGCACACACATACAGACGCCAATGCACTCAACTGTATGCCTTAGGACTGCACTAGAAAATCTACATTATAGATCGTCCTGTTTTTTAAAATTAAGTGCTGTGATACAGAAAAATATTCAGTCTGTCCCATATGTTTTTTAACAATTCCCCTCCCCCCAGAATTTGTGTACATCAAAAAGTGGTCCACGGACATCAAAAGGTTGGGATCCCCTAAACTGCATGACATGGAGAGAACATGTAACCTCCACACAAAGCATGTGCTGAATAAATTAGGGCATGTCAAAGGATATATATCTTTTTTTAATTAATCTAGTCGTGTGTGCTTCATTGACTGTGGCCTATTAAAACAAGGAGTAGCACACCTCCCCATAATCCAATTTATTTTCTTATTGCTAGTTTTCTCAGTTCAGGCAGTTTTATATCTGTGTCTACTGATAGAAATGATGGCATTGATATAAATCAACAGGCCCGTAAATTAGATGCTTCTTTCAGTTATAGAGATGAATCGTACTTTTGTTTGAAGGTATAATTGCAGTTTAGGGAATCAGCCTGCGGTTCTGGCTGAGACTGAGATGTTCAGTGCTTCTGGACAAAGGTAGACTGAGTAACATTGTTAGTCTTTGAAATTACTGTGTGATTAGATGAGTCAGTGGGTGCTGGCTCGCTCTGGCAGCCTTCCCACCGCTCAGATTTACGCATGGGGAGAGTCCACTGTAACATCTAGAACACGCGTTCGTCTTTCCGACGGGTGAGTCACGGGAACGCTGGGGAATTTTACCTGACCTAGTGTGCGAGAACACGATTCCCGATGGAGTAGGAATGTGTGTGCTGAAAGAGGATGTCGATCACATAGGTCATTGTCCATATCATTGGTAGATCTTGACTGGTCTTTTTCTGCTGTAAAAGCCCCTCCATTTGTTTAAATCAATGTCTGATTTCCCAGTGAATCGACTTACACACACTACGTGTAATGGCTCACATGATTTATCTCGGAAATGGTAGTGAAATCATAGTAACTCCTATGCCTGAAAGCTTACGCCTTGAGTATCAGTGGATCTGAGCTATAGATCAGTAGATCAATCTGTATTGTGTGCCTGTGTGTGTTAAGGGGGAAACGCCAATGAAAAGGACAAGTGGCAGTTCTCATTGAATAAGTTCAATCCAGGCTGACCTTGGTGCTGTCAGTATTCTCAGTTGTGGCCTAATGAATATACTTTGTCCTTCAAGATTATACTGCCCAACTGATTTCCCTCATTTTCACTGAAAATGAAGGATCAGTGTTGCATTGTAAGTCATTTAATAAATGAGATATTTACTAAATTCTATGGGTCCTGCTGCCACACAGGCTGGTGCCTGACATGGAAAGGCTTAGCCTTTTCGCACCCCTTATCTCCTCCGGGTGTGTCCCCCCTTGGCTTCTGCCCCCAACGTCCTTATCCCCAATGAGTGTCAAGGTCACAGTGTTTCATTATAATTTCACACTGGATGGCTTCCCATCAAAGGAACATGATTCATTGTGCCCGTTTGCCCAGCGCAGCCATCCTGACTAGCTTATGAGGTAAGCCGTCACTGCCCATGATCACTAAGGTGATTTGGTTCATTTGTGGAATTAAAGGGAATCTGTTTTGTTGTGTAGAGCAGACCGTGGCATGTTTACCCTTCTTCAGTGTGCGTCTGTGAAGAAAGCATAACACTAATGGGCTCTGGGAACGTCTCCAGATGTATCTCTGCAATTTGCAGCAATGAGAGTGAATCCGGCTGTTCCTCTACACCATCTGCCTGCTTTCCTCTATGAGCCGCCCGCCGCTGCACTCTCTCTTTGACTTCTGCCAGATGGTTACATGCAAGTTCAAGGTCACTGTCTGGCTCTGGCTCTTTAGTCCATTTGTGTGTGTGTGTGTGTGTAGGTGGGTTGGTTATGTACACAGTATATTACGTTGTGGGGACCAAATATCCTCACAATGTGATGAAAACCTGTTATTTTGACATTGTGGGGACCATTTTTTCAGTCCCCACTAGGGAAAATTGAACTTTATAAAAATCTGTGACTGCAATCAAAAAACTAAAAATCTTGTATTTTGTTTGGTTTCTTATGGTTAAGGTTAGAGCTAAGGCAGATATAATTACAAACGTGTGTGTATAATACCACCAAACAGACAATAATGAAAGAGAGAGTGACGCTGGTATCAGAAAAATGAGACTGCAGCCATGGGGGGGAGATCGACTTGGGAAGCCAGTAACTCTCTCTTCTGATTGGCCAGCAGTGTGGTCGTCAGGTGTGACTCTGGGCCTGGCAGCTGTCCCTGGGTTTCATAGCTCACTGATTGCACAGGCAATAACAATGAGGGGCGGCAGGTGGTTGGGAGACCCCCCCCCCCAACCAGTGACAGAGCAGTGAGGCGTATGTCGGAAAGCCTTACCGTCTGTAGTCGCTCCCAATAGGCTGTTACCTAACGACAAGCTCTTAGCTCACATAAGCCAATAATCACTCTTTGCTCTGCTGCTATTTTAATACAATGAATCTAATGAAGTCTTTTTTTTAATAATTACATTTCTTCAAAGATAATATTAAATTGACACTCGCCTCTGCTGGCCGAGAAGGTAGATCACAGACAAACAGAGTTTCGCTTGAATGTATTTGCTTATGAATGTATTTCCTAGTGATAAATGAATGTGGGGGATTTTGCAGCCTCCCTTTTGATTGAGATTGCCCTATGGAATATTCCCCCGGCGCTGCCAGCTGGATGAAATGTCAACACGATGATGCGTGATTTGCTGGTGTTTGAGGCACATGTTTGAGTTTGATAAGCTGGAGGCCCCAGAAATGGCTGCAGGCAATGTACAGGCCAGTCCTTATCACGATGTGTCTTTTTTTTCTCCGAGACCTTGTGGAGCGTGTCAACAAAGCTGCCGCCTCTGCTACCCCGGTGAGGCCCAGCCAGTGTGCCCCAGTGCGTGTTCTGGTGGGGAACAGATGCCAGTCTTCCCAGTGGAGTTACAACATGCTAATCCACCCCCCCCCCCCACCCCACTGGCTCTCACATGGATACTCATGTGGCTGTGAATACTTGAACAAGATTACCTAAAAGTTCTTTGTTTCAGCCTTTGCTCCATAAAGGATTTTCACATGAAATATCTATTTTATCATTACATTACGCCATTTATCCCCTATGTTCTGTGTTCCATGGTGATGGAACAGATGGAACAGTCCTTTTTGTGGAACCATTTCCTATCCATGGACTTTCAAAAACATTTTTTCTAAAGGTGACCTGGAGTTCCTGGGTGATTTTAAGCCAGATCAGGTTGTACACTACACTGTCAGAAAAAAGGGTACTAAATTATACCTTTGAGGGTACAATTATTTGTCACTGGGTCTGCCAATTGTACCTTAGATGTAGGTAAATGTACTTTTTATGGTAGAGAAATGGACTCACATTAATGTTGTTTGTACCTTGGGGAACAAAATGGCTCGACAGCTGTACCCTTTTTTGTTACCCTGTAAGCATAACCGAATATCAATGATGTTTATACTGATGGCAATGACCTTTGGGAGACGGATACCTGTGAGAAACAAAGACGTCCAGCTAGTGAAAAGGGACCTAGCACATGCAAGATCTTCTGAATCAGTACAATACATCCAATCTGTTTCTTGTAGTGACTCTCCCAGCCAAGATAGTTCATTCTATTTGCGTGCCTTGTTTGTGAGGAGACTGAGGGGAGTGCATCTTTGAGAGTGATCCTGGGAGTGTACAGTGGCTGGAATGGGAATCCAAGGAATTTCACAGTGTTACTGAGTCAACAAAGACGGGGGATGCCCATTGGAGTACATGCTGCTGCTGGAGGCCATCGTTTTAGTTCCATCCAGATGGTTAATGGCCATAAAGAGTCAGCTAAGTAGAATGGCCAGAGTACTGGGAATTTCCTAAGCACCACATGCCATTTAGGCTGCAGAGTTCCGAAGAAAAAGACAAAGACGAAACAAAAACATGAACTCCGTGTGATTAGCATGTCCATCACTACCAGATTTCACCAAAAGGAAACCAATCGATTAAGCAGTGGGACACAAGGGATATGCATGTTTTATCAGTTTGTTGTCAATTCTTGAGTCTGTGCCATAAACAGGAGCATATAAGTGGTAGAACAACACAATGCATACAGTGTAAATATTGCCAAGCAGCTAGTACTGGGCAAGGCCACCATTAGCCTGCAGATCTGCATTGCTGTTGTGTAAGTCTTGAACTGCATGCAGTGAGACATTGGACCATTCTTCAAGAAGAAAGCATCCACTTCTTTGAGGAATGAAGAAGATGGGAATCTATGTGACACTCTCCTCCCTTTAAGATTCAGTGATGCTCATACTGGGCCTCTGGGGAGGGCATGGAAGGCACTGGGATGAAGATTGGTCTTTTATCTTTATAAAACGAGTCTTGAGTCTGCTAAGCAGTGTGCATGGGGGCATTATGGGAACGTCATGAGGGAGCTGTGTTTGCACCATTACCTGCACCTGGTCCTGTAAAAAGCCTCATCATTATGCAACCATGCAGAGTTTAATGACTCCCACTAATGGCAGGTTTCAATTTCACACTGTTCCCCTTCCCACCGTGTCCTGAAGCTGAGCAGAACACAGGCATGCAAGCCCTGTTTTCAGGGATGGATTTGCACAGCTTGTTTTTCTTTGTTGATGTTAGAAGTAGAAGTTCACTGTGAGACACATTACACCTGAAAACCACATTAAATATATTCCTGGCCAAATAAAGACACGGTTATTTTGAAGTATAATTGGAGCTCTTGTGGCTTTGCTTGAAGCCGGTCGGCTGAGACAGGCTGGTCTACCTGTTGTATCTAACATGAGCCACTGCTCTGCCTGCACAGTGCTGTACCACCCCCCCGCCCCAGAGGTCCCCCCTTGCTCTCCTTAGGCACACAGGGCCACGTGTCTGGAAACCAGAGTATTTGTTGTGTGACCTGGGAGCACAGGCACAAGATAACGCCTTGTTGCTTTTAAAGGTGCCTGACATTTGCAAGGTTGTGACATTGTGTCATAACCCCCACCTGCTCTGCCTCCAGGGTGTCCATGAGGGCATTTCCTGCTTAGACCTAGCATTGCTTCAGCTGGTGATGACAGTATCTGTCGCTCAGGTGAATTAATAATGAGTGTCCCCCTAACCCTCTGCTGCATCGGCCCTTGTGTTTCTCTGTCACGATGGCAGGCTCAGTCACGGGCAAACGTTGAAATACCCTTGAAATAATAGTGGGCCTGACTGGGGGCGGTGCATGGCCTTGAGGCAAAACTGAGGTAATTCAGATGACTCAATAAAAGGTCTCCCTTCCTCTCCGGATGCCATTTAAAAGCTGCCATTATTGCCTCAAGTCATGCGCTTATATTCCTGCTTGCAAAACAATCACAAAAAGTGTTTGTGCAAAGGGTGTCGGGGCGTTATTGGGGCACTGAGACCTCAGTGCTGACCCGAGGTTGTAAACAGGCTTTCGGTGCCTGATTGCAGGGCTTTGAGGCCAGTGTCACCAACCTTGGTCAGCTGGCTAGCGTGAGATTTTCAAATCGAGACAAGTCTGCACAAACATTTACGTGTATGTAACAGTTTTATTAACTTGTAAATAGTCTGTAGGGTTTGCAAACTACCCCAACGCTTTTGATGTGGCTAATTTTGGGTTTATAATGGAATAATATAAATTTGCCGTAAGATTTCTTGCCTGAGCGTGAGAGTCACGCCACATGCGGGAGAGCTGGCAGCCCTGTGAGGCTCAGATGAAGTGTGAACAGGGGCTGCAGAGTGTGCAGTGAGGATTTCAGACCGGTTTTGTCCCTAGTTTTGATCATCAACTGCAGTTACTGAAAGCTTGCAGATTCTGCAGCATAGGGAGCAGCTTGTTCATATAAACACACACTTTAAACTATCACCAGCCAGGCAAGTGTTCCCTGCTATCCCCTAAAACAATTTGATCATAATCTAGCTCTTTGGATTGAATGCTTGCACTGACATCAAATGTCCAGGGCGCACGCAACCCCTCGTAGCTGGCTGGCACCCATTTCATCAAAGCGTGCTCTGCATGACCGCAGTGTCAGGGGAGCTTAAATCCCATATCAAAAACAGAAAACCGTGCCAAGAAAAACAGGACTGCAAAAGGCTATCAAATGACCCTCTAGGTAAATGTCAGGAAGACAGGCCACGAAAAGGAGACATTCAGCTTTCGGCTGATAGTAACATGATCCTCCCCATGCGAGGACGTCAGCAGTAATGATGCGCATTCATTAGGTAACGGAAAGCGCCCTGCCGTGTGTCTGGCAGGCCGGCCGGCTCCTGCTGACAGCGGCCGCCCGCCCTGATAAGGTGAGGCTTAGGATGCTATGCGGGGGCATTGCTGCTAATTAGCTTGGCTGGAATGGGTGGCAATAATGTCATCGGTTAGCTTGACTTTTCTGTTTTCTCAATTGTGCCTCCCCAGGAGTTTTCTGCCATGGTGTTAATTACATGCTGGGGGGAGGGGTGGTACATTTTGGGGTTTAACATGTACCGGTGTGAAAGCGAGGAGCAGGGAGGACGTCCGCCATTATGTCTGTCCTCAGGACCACCTGCGCTAATCACAAGTTGGACAGGTAACGTTTCTTAAACATTTTTTGTGTTCTTAGCTCGGCTTCTTTGCCATCGGCGTCCATTCTACAAGGCCCACATATCCTTCTGACATTCAACATCCGGCCAGAGCACACCTGTATCTGTTTACCGTTTGTTTTGTTCAGTGCGGAGGGGGATGTTCGAAATGCTGCTTGCGCTTCAAACGCTGGTCTGAAACAGCTGGCAAGCAACTAGCGTATAAAACACTGCGGTTTATGAGTTTTTATGACAAGTATATAACAACAGGAGGGAATCTGGAGGGAAAACACGGACAGAGCGTAACATCTGTCTGGGGTCTGTGAAATCAACGGAATCTACAGCGGAGCCGATAACAAATGGCAATATTGAGTCAGACATAAAAGTATTTCAGGAATGTTTTTTAACTTAACAGCACTTGTTGCGTGGAATTTCCTGCTACATATGTATATTTATGTATATACTGTTTATGTGTGTGTGAGACGTAAAGTGTAATAATATAATTTATGTAGCACATATAAGGGTGATCAACACTAGTACTTAAACTACAGACATTTAGCGACTATTAATTGGATGTGAATTTCAAGAGTACATTTGTTTTAACTTAAAAAAAAAAAGTCATATTTCTGTGACAGCATTGTCAGTGTTGGTTTTAGCTTTGTGATGCGTGCTTGCTCGTCCTCCATTTTCTCTGAAACCTTTGATGGTAAAGACTGGTCTCGATATTAGCGAGATGCAGATTCATCCATCCTTCCTTCAACCCTTTATACAGCACAGGATCACCATGAGCACAGAGCCTATGGTACGGTGAACTAGGGTGCCGGCCCACAGCAGGGCGTACATTCTCACACAGTTACACGAATTAACAAAAATGCATGTTGGAGAGAAATGAGGAGGCTCTACGCACAGAGTGAAAGCCCCAGTCGTGGCGGTGTGAGGGGACAGCCCTGCCCATGGAGCCACCCGACGCAAACACAGAAAGTCCAGTAAATGAGAGGACTCACAAGCAACATTATTGAACTTCATCAGGCCTCTTTCTATTTCCTTTCCTTTATGCAGGACCTTGTTCATTTGATCTTTATATGAATAACTATTATTTACAATAATAAAATTGTCATTGAAAGGATCCAGTTTCAGTTTAAGATCAAAACTTCTCCTGTTTCCTTGGAGAAGGTACCTAATCTGTATTTTCCCCCAGTGGTGCAAAATCAGCATGCAGATAAACAGCACAAATAACTTTAGATGAATGTAAAATCTTCCTGTGAGGCTGGCCCCTGTCTCCAGGTAAACCACCTTGCTGTGGCAGATGGAAAGATGATGGATGTGAAAATTCACGGGGCAGATCGCTGAGCAGCCAGCTGGCAGGGACTGTGACTGATGCAGAGGTTTGAAAGGCTCCCCCGTGCTCCTACTCCGACTTGGCAGGGCACACTAATAACACACTCACTGGCTGTTGGGCTAACCCTCAGGCATTTGGCCACATGTTGCAGCAACACAGCTGGCTGCCAACTCCGCTTGCACTTCAGTTTAATTCCTGCTCCCAAACCGCATGCCCCTCTCCTTCTCTGCACCCCTCCCCCCAAACAAGACTGATACCACTGATAAAAAATGACAACAAAATACATATGAAGATACGAAATGAGAGGGGAGGAAAGATAAGCAAGGTTGAATAATATGCTCTTCGCAGCATTCTCCAGGTTGGGAAAGCACGGCTGACGTGCAACATTTTGTATCCTTTGTGGATTCTGCAATCAGAATCTTTTTCCCTATAAAATGTGACCAAGTTCAAAGTTGTCCTGTGCGGCAGTTGTCCATTTTAATGATTAGGGCTGGAGTTAGGGTTAGGTTTAGGATTAAAGAGCTTCTCTGTGTAACTGTTGAATGGAGAAGCTTTGGCTTTGGCTTATGTATTCATTTGGCTTATGTATTCATTTGGCTTATGTATTCATTCTACTACCTCAAAAGCACATTCCCCTGATTGACAAGCAAAACCAAAAAATGGAACTTAATGCTTTTTTTTAATTTGCCAAGAACCAGTCAAGTTTTAGAGGAATATTAGCCCCTTCCAGAAATTAATTTTGCTAGCCATCCATCCATTTATCCATCTTCCACCCACTTATCCTGGTCAGGGTCATTGACTAGAAAAGTAATGAACTAAAATATATACATTTTGATGAATTGATTACCCAAATCCAATTAGCTTATTAGTTCACACATAAATGCACTACCATGACAGTGGTATTCATTCCTTGATTCTTGGGTGTCTTTTGGTGTAATTCTGGCTATTTGATGCTGCCCAGAAATCATTTTCTCATGGTACCGACATACTGTGCCTGTATCGTTATGATCCAAAATGGTTGCACTCAGTTTTTAAGGCTCGGCGGTAATCACTTAAGGCTGCTCTGTGCGGCGCTGATGATTTACGGGGCCTCTGCTTCCCTTCCCCTACTGCGCAGTTCCATGAGCCGTGAGTCTTGCTAGAAGGAAGCGGTTGATTCCATCACGCACCCAGTAAAGGAAAGGCACTTCAGAACATCATCAGCTTTCTATGTGTGTGGATGGAGATGGGGGCGGGGGGGGGGGGGGGGGTGGGGGGCCGTGGGGGGGGCTGGAGGGGGGTCTCGAGCCTGGCTGAGGGATGCTGGGTTTAGGGGAGGGTTTCCTTGGGTGCCATCCC
>JAAGVU020000036.1:14656259-14691642 GCA_011763525.2 Mormyrus iriodes | reverse complement strand
GCGCCAGCATCGTTGCCTTACGGCCATAGCCCCGCGTGGGTTCGTCGGCCTTGCGCGCACGTGCCCCCGGTCCTCACCGCGGCCCGACCTTCTGCCAGGTTTTGGCCCCACTGTCCCCCCCCCCCCCCCCCGCACTACGACATGATGCCGCACTCCTGGGTGTCAGTTCACCAAATAGAAGCACGATCTTTGTACCTGAATGAAAAGTTTCACATTCACTTTCCTGCGTTTTAGAAAAGTAAGGGGCCTGAACATGTAAGTTTTAATTATAGGTTTTTTAATAATAATTTTTATTGCTGTAACAACTGTCACAGAAGCGTTTTTAAAAATCTGATTTAAATAGCATCCCTTATAAAAAAAATATTTTCTATGTCTTTGGTATTTGTGGGCATGCTAAAAAGAGTGTTTGTGTGAAATAGTAACAGCCTTTGTATGATTTATTTATTCATTTGTTTGTTTGTTTGCAGATTCCATTTGGGGCTGAAGCTGTTTCTGAATGCAAATTAGGAAACGTGGATTCTGATTGGTTGATTGGGGAGCCATATCTATGACTAACATGGCCAGCCCTGGTGTCAGTAACAGAGGCTGGTGGGTCCACTTCGGAGCTGAAACAGAACTGTAGATTGTAAGATGGACATTAGAGTCATGGCTACGCTAGAGGGGCCACAGTCTTTGTCAATTGCAGTGCTGCCTATGGTGACCTATTCAGTGCTGGATTCCTCAGGCGGAAGCAGCATGGGCGTTACCTCCATCCACGGCAAGAGTCTGTCAGAGAAGAGAAGTGCTGTCTTTGGTTCGGAAGCCCCAAGCTGGGCTCTTCTGGAGCCGACCAAGGGATGGGTTAAGGAGGACCGGGAATTCATGAAGAAATGCATAAAAGCCTCGGTGCCAGGGCCAGTAGAGAATGTAGGCTCGAAAGATCCTTCCTCAGCACTGGGCTACTCTGAGGAGCAAGAGCATGCTTGTGTCTCTGCTTGGCTTTTGCATGAGTTTGACTGCAATCCCACCTCGTCGGATACGCAGGAAATAATGAGTCACCACCCACCTGGATCTGCCACCGCCAGCTGCGTGGAGACGCTAGCACTGAGCAAAGTCCTGCTGCCGTTATCACCTTCTCAAATGGGTCTGCTGGACAAATTGGTCAAAAGTCCTGCTCAACACCATGAAGAGCTGGGCGATGTTCACAAGCTTTGTTCCTGCCCTAAGCGGAGCGGTCACACTGTTGTCCCAGTGGAGAGCACAGACGGTGTGTCCACCATCCCTGCACCGGGGGTGAAGCCTGGGTCACTCAGACTCTCGGCTCCCTCGGAGGCCGGCCCCAGAGTTCCTGAGCAGACCTTTGACCATCAGGGGCTTGACACCGTCGTGAATATCAAGGCCAGCTGCATCACTTTCTCGGACCATAACCACTGTCCCGTAAGCCGCCCTTCTGGGGCCGGCCGGGCCCGTTTTATCACCGAGAGCTCAGGCCACAGCGGAGGCTCCTCGGACCATGATGACAGTGAAACCACCATTGCTGGTGGGTGGTGGAGCAAAGCTGAACTGGGAGGCGATGGGCTGTGTGGAGGGCAGGGCGGCCGCTTGCTAGGTAGGCTGGTCAGCTCAAACTCCACCAGCGAGAGCAGCAGCAAGGCAGAGGAAGATGTAAGTCACCCCTCACCCTACTTTCTTATTTCTCATACATACTGGCTTTATAAATATTTCCAGTTGTAAATAAAAATCCAAATGCAAACCAGGAAAATATGTGACGGAAAGTAAGGTCTATTTTTACGCCGAATACAGCCGAACTCGCTCTACGGAAACGGCACATTCCACTTCCAGCGCCATGTATAATTTTGAGAGGCTCTGGCCTCGTTCTGGGCTATTTTTGCGGCGGCGGCTGTGTTGAGGGCTGTTTTGGCGACGCGGGGTACTGGGGCGGCACTGTCACGCTACACGGCTTATCCGCACCCGGCCCTGTGTTCTTTTCTGTGCTGTGACAGCAGACTAGACGTGTACACTCCGAGAATCACACATCTTTTCCAGGGTAACACGATAACTCCTGATTCTGCATCCACAAATGTACTCCACGGATTAAAAAACAAGAGCTTGGCAGTTTTGTCTGTGCATTTTCTGGCAGGTAGTGTACGTTACTTTGGTGAATGTTATAGATATCAGCGGCTGCTTTCTCATTTGTTTTTCCTTGCTGACGGACAAACCTGAAATCCGACTGCTTGATGGAATGTGAGCACCCAGCGCCCGCGAGCGTTCTATGTCCTCAGCCGCATGTCACACAGGTCCAGAACTTCATAACACTAAACCGAGCATGCTAGTGTTTCAACATACTGCTGGCTTGTGACCTTTCGCTCTGCTCGACCCTGTGCCTGGCCTTGGCGTCACCTGCCGGTGGAAGTGTTTCTCCTATGCAGCATACCATACTCTTTACCCTGTTGACATAAGCAATGTAAATATGGCGAATTTTTTTTTTTAAGTGTTTTAATTGTAATCATTCTATTTTTATTTTATGTATGGAACATATGAAACAAATTGCAAGCAGCATGAAGGACGATTTGGCCCATTGCTGCATCTACAGTCTTTCTACTTGAGTGCAGACACCATGACTCGTGAACTTAGTCGTGTAATGTTTGGAGAGGGAGTTCAGGAATGCTGGGAATCCTGCTAACTGGTTTATTCGGCTCGGGAGACGGGAGCTGACCACCTATTTCGGTGCAGCCTGACAGGCCGCTCTGACACCTGCCCCCAGGTCAGCCCCATTAATCTCACTCTCACTTCCCCCCCTTGTTGTTGAAGGACAAGGTTGGCTGGAAGTGCGCCCCCCCCCCCCCCCGACTGATACCCCTATGTCATTCTGGGACAGCTCAGCTTCTGTCCACACCGATCCTTCTTTTTCTGTTTTAAACTCACTAAACTGCAATCTGGCAATGTATTAATATCTCCCAGGAGTTGCAAAAAAATTGACTGAAAAAAAAATCTATTTCACAGACGGGCCAAGTTCTTATAACCCCAGTGGCGTTTGGAAAAACAAAGAGCCTGCAAGAGATCTGGCCTGGTGGATATCTTCACAGTATTAGCCTGTATGGATCATAAAGCAAATTTACAGCCTCACAGGCAAATAACAGGTGGGCGTGGATGAGACGGGTAGCTTTCTCCCCAGTCTGCTCCTCTGGGTCAGTTATGCTTCCCTGATTGTTTTGCTCCAGTAAGAATTGAATGGATGTTACACCATGGTTTTTGTTTGTTTTATCACTGTGCAGCCTGGGCTCATTAGAGCTCAGAAGCAGAAAGGCAGGACGGAGGTGAATGAGATATATGCCGCTAACTCTGGCTGAGCTGCCTCGGTGGAGGGGCAGCCGCTGTGAGACTGCTTCCCGATTTGCCTGGAAGGTTTTAGGTGCAGTTCTCTCCATTTTGCATCAGGGTGCGCTGTTGGCCCACTCTGCTCAGATATCGGGGCCTCTCGCTCACATGCCATCTCTGCCCCCGTGCCTTTTCTCCCACGAGGGCTAAGGGTTCGAGTCCGGTAGGAGATGAAAGTGGCGCCTCCCTGAGACACACAGATCTGCACGGCGTGAGCGGGTTCCCCGCCTCCACAGTCAAACTGCAAGTGGGTGGGGGATTGATTTTTGGAAAAGACGGGTTTTCAAGGAGCTGCGCCTGTGTATGACCGTGGCTGCGGCCCTCAATGTGGGTGGCAGGAGGAGGGCTCAGAGCCCAGAGCGCCCAGGCCCGGGTGGGTCGCTGCTGCGTCTCATCTCAATGACAATGGGCGACGGCCTCGCTTGACAACGTGAGCAATTTGCGCCGCCAAAGTTGTGGCCTCTTCCAGGGGTTTGTCTCTGATGGCATCTATAGATGGGTGGGCCAACCTCATGTCTGTGCGGTTGCCATGACGAGGAGCGGGTGCAGTAGTGGGGGGGGGGGGTGTAAAATGAATCTGGGCCATCATGTCTCACACAGAGGTTGGCGCGTAATCTGGAATTCCTCTCATTTCATGCAAAAGGCACATGCCTCATGACCCCCCCCCCCCAGTGCAGTTTATTTGGCACATTTTTTTCAACACTGGGGGAAGTCATGGGGGGGGGAGTGAGTTGGTTCCATGGGCTTTTTCCACAGGATAGGTCAATTGCGAAATAGACCAAAGAGCCCCAAACAAGAGCAAAAATAGAAGAGGACACGTTTGAAACACTTACTGCTTGTTTCTTAAGACATTTTCAGGTGAAGCTCAGTAAGGTCAATTCAGTCCAAAGTGACTCATAATTTTAATGAATGTTTTGCTAAAATAGGTCTGGTACCTAGCCTAGGACATGAATTGGAAACCTTGAAGTTAGAAGTTTGTTTCCTTGATCATCTTTTTCATAGCAGTTGTGAAGGATGAAGGTCAATTTGAAGTTGCAGTTTTAGCATTTTTTTTAAATTTAAGGTACATAAAATAAGCCTATCTTAAAAATGATCAATAGACTAGGAAATACCTTGTTTAAAAAAAGCAGTATATTCTTAGTGATAAACGGCGTTAAAACTGCATACTTTTACTAGCATAAAACACTGAGCTGCTGTGTATCACTGTCACTGTAACACATGCGTGCATGCATGACCACACCCCCATGTCTAACCACACCCTATGCCTAGCCACACCCCCACGTCTGACCACGCCCTCACATTTGACCATACTCTATGCCTGACCACACCCCGATGTCTGACCACACCCCCATGTCTGACCACGCCCTATGTTTGACCACACCCCCATGTCTAAGCATGCTGTAATGCAGCCAGATGTGGAAGTGGACTGGCCATCATGGGGGTGAGTGGGAGTGCAGTCTTTAGTCTTTGAGGACAGCCGCAGATATCTGGCGTCTAGCTCATTTGGCAGGGGGCATGGGGGGGGGGGTTTGGGTGGGTCCTGTTCATCGTTTCCGCATTCCAGCAGATTCTGTAAGCCGGGCTGATGGGTATCACGCTGATGGCGGGCCCTCTTGGGCCCGGCTTCGTGGGGCCGCATGCGCATCTCCAAAGGAGCGGCACCCCTCAAAGGGCTGATTGTGCCAGGCCGTGGGGGGGGGGCTCCTTGGGCCCTGGGCTGTCATGCTCATTGACCGGGGCCGCTTCTTACCGCAGTGCATTCCAGGAAACGAATGAGTGCCTTTGAAGGCCCCGCATCTTCAGCGTAGGGCTGAAATCTCTGAGAGGCTTTGTCACAAGAACCCAAAACAGCTCCCCTCCCCCCCCCCCCCCAAACCAGCCCAGTGACGCTGCTCACTTACCACACAACTTTGTGACCTCCTTCTTGTTGCATGAATGTATTGTGTGCATTTTAGTGCATTTTAGGAGGCGTAAGATGGTCATGCTCCTCCTTGTTGAACCCCTCACACCTGAGTGGGATGATCACTGCATTCAAAGGCCCATGATCCCATTGGTTTAGCCCCCCACCCCAACTCTGAGAGTGACAGATCATCATTACCATCATAGCCATCAGCTAAGGCCTGGCCTGGTCCAACTGGGAGAGCAAACAGGACCATGTGGCACAGGGTTCATTAGGATGGAACTAGAACTTTATTGGGGTTTGGGGGGTTTAACAGGATGGGGGAGAGGAACAAACACAAAGGACAGCTGTTTTGGCTTTAGGGAGAGCAGTATGGCTGTCAGGTTTTCAAAAGTGGGACACTAGGGGTAGAAATGTAATCTGGTCCATCTGGGCCGAGACAGGCTCTAATCCTTAGTAATTGGTAACTGGTGAACGAAGGACACCCCCCCTCGTCTTTCAGTATGACTGGCCATATATTTGATATGATGGTAGCATGATGGTAGCACAGTGCTCACAGAAAGTCCTGGGATGCTTGCTTACTTCTGTAAGAATGTTGCAAATTTATTTGTTTCATAACAAAAGTCCATTGACAAGCAATGTTTAACATATCTGCACATATCTTTTATAATCATAATTTTTTTAACTGACTCATTCAGTTCTGTTCTTGCCATTTTGCTATTAATTGCAATTATGGCCAGTGGCTTACAAAAGGACACTAAGCACATATGCTTGGTATATTATCAAAGGTGTTACTAATTAAAAAGTACCTGATGAGACTGCTTGTCAATGAACCTTTTAACTCAGAAGAGCTCTTTTAAAACTATAATTTGAGTTTCAATTTATTACTACCCGAAATGAATGTTTTACTTAAAACTACTGGTTGTTTCTAATGTGAAATATATTTTTTGTACACAAATGATTTTTGTTATAAAGCCAATAAATTTGCAATATTTTTACTGACTCAAGCAAACGCTGCATGGTTTTCTGTGAGCACTGGATATGTAACTATACTGGCAGTTTTTCCGCTCCATTCCATTGGCTGATAACCGCAGGGTGCTTGCTCTTTAATCCCATCTGCTCCCACTGGCAGCTGTGCCCCGCATCAGGGGCTCGTCCATGTGGCATTTCGCATTTGTACAATATTCATTACCTCAGCAGAGGGTGGCACACTCACCCCCAGGGTTGGGGGCTCAAAATGTTCTACTCCAGACATATGGATTTCCTTCAGGTACTCCAGCTTCCTCCCACAGTCCAAGGACATGCAGTTAGCCTAACTGGCACAGTGTGTCAGTGCGTGTGCCCTTCGATGGACTGGCATCCCTTGTTGGGCGCGCCCCTGCCTTTTGCCCTCCTCTGCCCTGGGTTAGGCTCCAGGCACTTCCACAACCTGCACTGGATTGCGGCTGGAAAATGGGTGCATGGATTATCCCAGCCAGTCCTAAGCAGCTTAAAAAAGATTTAAAAAGAAGCAATTTGCTGCTTGATATCTATTCAATTGTCAGGCAGTATTTTGTTTAATGCTATTAACCAAATTACTCCAAGGATGTTTTTCATTTTCCCTAATTTGTCTCCCCCCACTCCCCAACATACTCCCTTGACAGTAGTTTTCACCAGTTCTGTTGTCTTGGCCTTAGTCCGTGACCCAGCTGCTGAGGAAACTCGAGCAGCTCAACCTGGACATAGAGGAGGCCCTCAGTGTCGTCTCGTCACCCGGGGACACCCCCTCCGTGTCTGGGGTAGGGGAGCAGGTCTTACTGGGCAAGGACCCTTTGGTGAGTTTCCTTTTCTTTTTACACATACATGTTTTGAGGTGCAATTAGGTGTATATGTGTGTGTGTGTGTGTGTGCGCGTGTGCGCGTGTGTGTGTATGCATGTGCATGTGTGTGTGCGACCTGTGATGGATTGACACCCCTTCAGTTTGTACCCCTCTCTTGGGCCCTATGCCTCTCCTGTGACCTTCTACTACTTAATCAGGAGGATGATGGATGGATGTAGATCCACTGTATAAATCATACAGATGTATATTAAATGCTGTCAAATAAATGAATCCTGTTCACACAAGTATGAGAATGTAGGAACTGTTTGTTGTTGGTTGAACTAAGAGTGCAGGCTCTTGCATTTAAGTTCCCATAGTCCTTCCTTGGTCTTTCTTAGTTTTGTGTTGCATCTGACTTGCCCTTAAGCTCCCAGTGTTCCCAGCAACATGGCACGGTAATCACATTAGCTCTGGCATTAGTCGTAATGGCTGCTAAAATATGGCTGCATTTTTTATGTGCACTCAAGCAAACAAGCCACCGACATGCCAATTAATCCAGGGGAAAAAAAATTGTCACCATCTGGTAATTTTTAACCGCTTTGCTTAATTGCATAGCTATGCTCAATTTGTGGTTTTGACAGTATAAATCTTCTCATTTTGAGCAACCAGGAATTCTTTCAGTAATTTTGATGCACAATTTAATTTGAGCAACATTCTCAGAAATCTTATCATATGATATTAATTCCATCCAGTGATCCATTTACCTACATTCAGGATCTTTTATCTGTCACTATTAAAACATTTTATCTGAATATGAGTCAATTTGCCATCCTTTTATTCCAACAGACAGTTTCCTGGCATCTGGTGCCATATGTAGTGAGTGTCAAACAGCAGTCATTCCTTTCTGACCTTCCTCTTGGACCTGAATATGACTGCGTTTGGATATTGTGATTCTGCCCAGTGCAACGGTGTGTGAGCAGAGCTTGTTCAATGGGTTCCCCCCAGCGCATCCGGGGAGCACAGCTCACACGAGCTGCTCCTTTTGTAGGCAGAAAGCCATGACTTGTGAATGTGACTCTCCCCTCAGAGTCCTTCCTCCCCTGAGTCGTGTATTCACACAGATTCCATGTACTTATTGTCTCAAAAAATATTCCCTGAATAGCGTATAAGTCAGTCAGCACAACTGCTGTGGTATGAAAGCAGTACTATTTAGTGTTTAATATAAACATTCAAACTGAATTATTATATAAAATGCACCACTTACAATGCCTAAATATTCACACAGGCATCAAGTATGACTCCCTCCTCAGTACAGATGCTCGGTATCAAGCAAACCACCAAGCAAACATCTGATATTGTCTTTTTTACGTATCATTTTACTAATTTTCTCTCCTCGTGGTCCAGCCATTCCATCATCGCCACCCTGATGATTTGTTGTTTAATTTAGTCACATGGTTAGGGAGTGCGCCCCATCTGGACCCCCTGCAACCTTGAATGGGACAATCTGGTACAGAAAATGGATGGATGGATGATAGATGGATGGATGGTCTGTGGATGAAACAGAAAGCGTGTACAGGAAGCAACAGAGGATTGACCAATGGAGAATCATGACATGTGCATTACGTATGACTTTCATATGAACAGCAATGTTGCCGCAGTTTTACTTAACATTTGCTCCGTGATGTAGATGGCCTTGCAGCCTCAGGCTTTGAAGTCTCTTTGCCCGTGCATGACTCCAGTGATCCCCAGTCATCAAACCCTCCGTCTCAGATCACTCTTCTTCTCTGCTTTGATCTGTACTCTTGCACTCCCTGAGGCCATCACTCTAGAGGCACTGCTTAGAGCAGGACTCTTCACTGTTTCCATTTTCTCTGTCTCTGTCTGGGTACACGCTCTCGGTCTCGCTAATGCCGTGGGTCCGTGCCCTCACTGGGTTCTTGTGGGTCCTGCTCAGAAGGGGACAGTCGCGTCATTGTGCTCGGGGGCCACCCGCGGGGCCGTGCAACCGGCAGACATCAGACAAGAGCCTCTTGCGTTGGCCCGCAACATCTCGCCAACCATCAAGGAGGTTGTCGCAAGGAACAAAAGCGCCTTATCGCTCTTTTTCCCGCCCTTGGGTCGCTGGTGTCCGTGGCACATAGAGGGCCTTTGTGTGCTCCGGCGTTGTTGGGATAGTCTTGTCCAATTCCAGGGTATCAGGAAGAGAACAGCAGTGACACAGCTGTACATAACAGCACAGATGCCAGGCAGTGGGTACGACTCGCTCCTCAGTACAGACGCCAGGAATCAGGTACGGTTCACTTTGCAGTACAGACGGAAGGAATCGAGTATGACTGGCTTTGCAGTACAGACACCAGGAATTGGGTATAACTTGCTCCTCAGTACAGTCACCAGGAATCTGGTATGACTCGCTCCTCAGTACAGTCGCCAGGAATCGGGAGAGATTCGCCCCTCAGTAGAGACGCCAGGAATCTGAAGTGACTCGCTTTACAGTACAGACACCATGAATCAGGTATGACTCACTTTACAGTACAGACACCAGGAATTGGGTATGACTCGCTCCTCAATCGAGATGCCAGGAATCGGTTACAACTCGCTCCTCAGTACAGACACCAAGAATCGGGTATGACTTGCTCCTCAGTAGAAACGCCACGAATCGGGTACGACTCAACCAGTCTGCTCATAGCCCAGCAGCTGCCGGCGCCCTCAGTGCTTCACCATTGCTGACATCCTGACTGGCATTGCTGTTTTTCTGTTTTCTTCGGAGAGGCACAATTGGATTTGCTCCCATTTGCCAGCCTCATTTTCACTTTCCCTATGGCTACCCGCAGACGGCCTCGTGCCTGCCTCATCGTTGCCTCTCGCTGACTGCTGCTTTGCTGTCGTTCCAGCCCGCCACCATCTGGGGGACCTCAGTGAGGCAAGCCTCGGGTGACTGTGGCAGGACAGAATGCAGAAGCCTGGATAGCCTCCCCCCTCTGCATCCTAGACCGCACCCCACAGGGACTGCACCGGAGGTAAGGACCCAATCTGCTCTGCATATCCTGCTTCGATGTATGACAAAAGAAAATTCCTCACTTTTCCATTTCCGTTCTTTTTTTAAACCCCCAGCACAGTGTTACTCAGACTAAATTCCTTCAGGAAATGCCCCAAAAACAGCGCCGTGGTAAATCGTCTCACGAAACACGATAGGAATGTGTCGTTGGCCGTATTGTCGTTGTTGGGGCTGTGTGGTTTCTTTTTAGCAGTTGTGCTTTGTATGGGGTGGGGGGGGGGGGGTAAAGAATAAAGTCCAGCGTCTAACAGGAACTGCCACCTTTAGACCAAGCTCTGTACCAACCGGGGTTAATCCTGTGCAGCGGTCTGCAAGGAAAGTGGAAATTTAAGTAAAATATAATCAGAAGGCATTGAAACTGGTGCCCCAGCAAGTGTTTAAAAGCCATGACATTTTTCAAACACACCACCACGGAAATCTTGTCAGCCGAATTTCGTGTTTGCTTTCCGATAGAAATGGCAACCTCGGTTAAAAAGAGCTCATGTTTGACGAAGGAAGCGGACTGAGCGCCACTTCGAGGGATGTACTCCTAAGGTGACGCCCCTCAGAGAATAGCCCGGGGTGCTGGTGTTGGTTTGGTGCTGAAGCTCAGTGGGAGTATTTCTGCGTCTGTCTGAAACCGGGACTGGGTAGCGCTCTCCTGACCAGCGATTCAGAAGCGCAGCCAGCCCTTCTAAAAATTTGAGGTTGAGCGTTAGGCTCAGTGCCATGCGAGTTGTCCATGAACAAAGATTATTAAAGCGATTAGCATGATCGACACAACAAATGTTGGGATGAGGTAGAACATGTGGACAGGGGTGGCTCTGCGATTTACATTGTGTACCCGGGGGGGGGGGGGGGGCAGGTGAGAGACGTGCCGAGAAAAGCATCTTTGTTTTCTGCAAAATGCCCGATCACGTCAACCATGTGAAAGGCGCGAAAGCGGTTCGGGATTCTGGAACTTTTTAGTAAATAGGAACTATGGGCTTTGTGATCAATTTAAAGAAAATAGTCAAACAAAGATGTTCTAGAAAATGTAAAATAACTAGATATGTCAAGCCTTATTTAGTGACATCATATGGTATTTCATTATGTAGAGAAGCCGGTCTGCTCTGCACAGTATATAGTACTGAAAAATAACAACAACAAAATGTCATGGAAAAATGCAAGGGACAGCATTTTAAGTATGTGGTTTAATGCTTAATTAACAATAACACAGAAACATATTGCTGTACTTTACATTATCCAGGTATATCCATTTTCTAATCATTCATTTAGCTCAAGCAATTTAATTGCCAGTGTACAAGTCCGGTTACCCTAGTACAACAAAAATGAGTGGAGTGGTTAAAGCAATCAAATCTGAAAACTGACACTGAATTTTAAGTATCAGTTTGGATTTTTAATGAGTACTGCTATTGCTAAGTCGATTGCTTTTGAGTATTATTAGCGGTTTTGTTTGTCAGTGACAAACTGAACAGAAATCGGAGACGTAGATGTTCTGTTTAAAGTAAAGTAAAATTATCAAAAGGAACCTGGTGGTTCTGTCGGACTTTGAGACTCTGCCTAATGTGCTTAATCCAGACTGTGATGAGGGAGTATCAGATTCGCTTCATAGCCGCCGTACAGCATCAGTGGTAACTGCTACTGGCCGGATTGTAACAGGACAGTTAAAAAGGGCAATTGGTTTGGAGAGCTGTCGAAGGATTTGGCTTCTCCCATTGAGACAAAGCAAAGTCTCCTTCTCAGAGCATATTATGATCTGAAGAAAGCTCTCCGCAGCCTACAGAACCTCTCCAGCATAGCTGTCAAACCCAATGATAGCACAGTGCGGAATATTCCAGTACAGTAACAAAAACATAAGAACATTTTGTGCCAAGTATAACTTGAATAATCCGGTATTCTTTACAGCTTGTGCCGTAGTTAGCAAACGAATCAGGGAGTGAATTTATGAGGTCATGAGTGAGCCAGTTTCTGCAGAACTCCAACACTCGCCTGTGTGTATATGAGGGAAAGTTATTACCTACTGGTCCAGTGTTAAAATAAAGCCTGGTGAGTAAGTATCCTGTGAGCCCTCAGGGAGTGAGCGTGAAGGCTGAAAAACTGGCCCCGATCGATGGAAATCCTTCCACAGTATGGTGGGGGTTAGCTTCACCTTTCTTTACAGATTTCTACCTCATCCAGCTGAATTCAGGTTTCATATATAGGCGCCTTTGTCCTGAGGGATGGCAGGAAGTATTATTGGATGTCTCTCAACTGTTACTCTGGTTACTTCATCTGAAGTGACCAATTAAAAAATAAAATAAAATAAAATAAAATTAAGGAAAGCTGTGTTAATCCTCAAGGGGGGTCATACTGCAGGTGGGGCTGGGAAGGGGGTGCAGAGTAATACCAGGGAGGGGTCCCCCAATGTTTCTACATGTCGTCCCGTCCCATAGAGAGCCTGATGCTGCAGGTGTGGATATATGGAACAGGCACAACTGGGGGGACTGGATTTGTTCTGCCTGGGAATGGGGTTAATCCCCCATCTGACTGTGCCATGTGGGATTCAGGGAGCCATACGCTCGCCCTGTTAGGGCTGGGGCCTCCTCTTGCTCCCCTGAGGGCACAGATGGGAGTAGTGAGGTCACCAGCATTGTAGGGGGTAGCTAGGCGTGGCAGTGGTGGGGCCTCTTGCCATGTGTGATTAGCTTAACTGGTTGCTGATACAGATACCCTGATTGAGAGACAGCCCTCTATGCAGAATTCAATAGGGTGGTATGAAGCCTTGGGGGTTGGGGGGGAAGGGGGGTCTTATTTGGGGAGGATACCACATCTTCTTTATCGATCTCATATGGTTGGTGAGGTTTGAGGTCTACCCGTCTAAGCCTTGTCATCATCAACATGAAGCCAACTCACGTGAGATCATCGGCAACAAGGCTACATGACCCCCCCTCCAGGTGCATCCTGAGCTCTCTAGCCTGCCTGCCACCTTCTCCTTACGTTGCCTTGATTAAAAACATTTTTACAGAACCGTGAAGTTTCATGCTGTTACAGATCCGGTGCTTTGAAGCCTCACCTAGCCTAGCCCCCCCCCCCCTCAGAGGAGACCCACCACCTTTGTCCTCTGGATGTTGTTTCCCTGGGATTCCCCCAGGAAGCATGGCTCAATGCCCGCCTTCCCCACCGTGCCCGTCTCCAGCGCCCTCCAGTGCCCAGCACACCTGAAAGCCCTCCATTGTGGTGGAAAGTGCTAATCTGACCCCGCAGACCATCTGGCCCCATGCCTGGGTGCCTTGCCTGATCTCTGAGTTTTTCTCTCATAGGGCACAAAGGCAGAGGCCTGGGCGGCTGGAGCCGGGGGCTCCTTTTCCACCTGCGAGATTATCTCTCTCGGCTCGGGATGTTCGGTGGCAGAGCCAAATGCAATTACTCTGCACTTAGAGAGGTAAATTATTCTGGGAAAGGAGGAGGAAAATTTACCACAAATTCAATTTGCTGTAATTCATTTCCCCCCCTCTTAGTGTTTATAAATTAAATGAAGGCAATTCAAAAGCCCATTTTGTGAATGGTTTGACTTTCACCAGTAGGAAGCATCTTACCTGCTTGTTTTTCCATGCCTTTTTCCCTGCGTGCTCATGGATCATGCCAAATTATTTGGTAAAGTGCTTTTTTTTAACATGCCAGTCACGTTGATGTCGTTTTGTCCTGGAAATCGTGCAGCAGTCCAGTGCAGATTGGGGGGAGGGGCTGTCCAGTAACCCCCTGCTATTTAAATTCCTCCCCCTCACACACGCTGCAGGCGTTTTGCAGTGAATAGGTCCTGCCTCTGTGTAGATGAGCTTCTGGTATAATGTCTGAGCACTTGAGAACCAGGTTTTGCTGACACTATAACATACAATGAAACTCGATCGTGCCTTAACTGTAAATACACCTGAGAAAGGTTTAATGTAATTATGTTACCCTACACATGTATCTCCAGAGGAAAGCACACTCTCTCTCCCTCCACCATAATGAAAGCTAGACATTGTGGTCATGAGTGGTCAGGACCTTTGCTAAGTATAGTAGTGTTTTCTGTAAAGAGGGAAGCAGATCATACAGTACTCTGGGGATCACATCTGGCCAAAGAAGAGGATTCCAGTTGACTTTGAAAACTGATGCTAAGAGAATTTTTTTCTGGGGGGGTTGAAGGGCCAGAGGGAGGACTTTATTCCCTGAGAGAGGAGGAGCTGACAAGGGATTTATGGGTTCTGCACTGTGGATCTGTCTGCTTAGAATACGTTGCCAGGCATTGGTTAATAAGCATGGACCCCAGAATGGCTCCATGGGGTACCCCCGGCGGACGCACCAGAGGAGATTTGTCTTCATGACTGGACACATCTGGTCTAGCTTTTGGAATGCCATCTTAAACTTTTTATATGGTACCACCTTTTTCAGAGGATTCAGCAACGTGAGTAAATGTGCTTCTAATTAGTCCTGCATGCTACATGAAAATCCCAAACATGATGGAATTCACGGACCATGTTGTATAACTCTCACCTGCAATTTGTGCCAGAAAACTGCATAAATATGTCATTTTGCTCATCTGGGCATATGAGGGGCTGACACTGACTCTGGAGCTTGATCACTAGTGAACAATGAGGGAATGAGAGACATTCATGTCAATAATTTATACCTGAGATACTGCAGCATAACTTTGCCAGGACAGTGCACTGTAGACATGGGAATGGCATACGCTAGCTAATATTTGGACCTGGTGCTACTGGTTTCCCTCTGTCAGTGGCATGATAATTGAGCTGATTGGTAAAAGCCTTGCAAATCAGTTTAGTAGGGGAATGCTGAAAAACGCCAGAAACCTGAATTCAATAAATCTGTCCATCCTGCCATTTTCAATAGCCACAGACATAGTTAGAGCTTCTGTATCCCAAAGACTACTGAGTTCAAGGCAAGGTCTTCGTTCATGGGTCACCAGTTGCATGAACCGAATATAGAATTGGAAGAATGTGTTTAAGGGTTGGAAGATGCTATAAAAAGTGTACATCCACATAACAGGAGTATTCAGAACCAGGCCCTTGATTTTTTTTTCCCTTTGTGTGCGTGATATCTGTTTTTCCCAGGATTAATTTTAGCTGGACTGTCTGCAAAAAACATCAGTACAGTTTCAACAGATGAGTCCTTGACGAGTGCGGGATGGGAGGGAGGAGTAAGAGGTGTAGTTGTCCTGGAGTTGGAGCTATAGAGGGAGAGCCTACAAGAGGAGGTACAAACGTGCTGTGAAGGATAGCGAGTGGAAAGCCCAGCATGGACCTGGAGAAGTGCTCAAAGCTCACTATCGACTGACTGTTGCTTGGTTTCTTTTATGGCGCACACTATGGTCTTGCCTACTCCTGAAATTAGACATCCTGAGAAGAGGTTCTGAAAAGGACACTGAATGATGCATTTTTAAATTGCTTATTTTGTCATAGGTCACATCTTAATAGTAGGAAGGCCGGGGGGGTGGGGCTCGGTTCTCAGAACTGGTAGCTTGTGGTTCGGCGTGCTGGACAAAAAGAAAATAATTCAGCATAGACAGGCTTAGAGATTGGAGTCAGAGTTTTCTGGGTTTCCTGAGATGTTAGTTAAGATTGACTTGGATGGCTGAATACAAAGACAAGGGATTTGTTCGGGAAGAGAAAGATTCCAAAAGATTAGCTTTGGAATGCTCAAGCACCCCCCGATACACACACACACACACACACAAACATAGGTGGCACTTTCACTTTGAGATAAGTTAACCACCTGAAGTCCTGTTGCCTGACCTTAGAGAAACCACTTCTGGGATGGACAAAGATCTTGCTCGTTGTGGAACAAGTTCTCAGTTCGGCTCTGTTTTCCAGGTTCCGTGTTCTTATCTATCTTCCCACTTTTCCATGTTGATAATCTCCGCAGTGTTGCAAATCCTTCATTCAATGTTCATATTTGTTTTAGCACTGATTGAAATTCAAAATGACTTCAGTTGAGTGCTCTGTGTTCTTTTATGTTCCTCAGTAGAAGCAGTAGCGTATCAGCTCTGATCAAAAGCTAGAATCACACTGGAAGGATTGTGTCATGCAGCATGTGTCAGTTAACTTGACACTCTTCAAATACTGCTCATATGAGCCGTGACACATACAATGCAATGCAGTACATTTGATATGTGGATACTTACCGCAGGTATTTATGGGCATAGTTAGGGTGAGGTTGTAAAATGAAGAAAATATTTGGCACCTGTTGGAAAAATAAATGTACATGAATGAACTTTGAATGAACCTTAGATGCACCTTATTCTATTCTGAAACCTGCTGGCTATGCTGGTGTTAATCTTTTGTATTTAAGCACATGCTGTGTGTGTGACTTGCTATTTTCCCCTTATGCAGATTGCTGTGAAGATGAACCATGAAGGAGCAGGTAAGCTGGTGTGTTTTTCTTATTATTAGTATTTGAAAGGAAACCAATCGATACAAGTGCATGGCATTGATTGGCTTTTAAGTTATTAAGTTATCAGCTCCTTACAGAGAATGGTAACATCTGAGTGTTTTAGGGCTTCTTCTGTGGGTATGGAAGCGATTGTTCAGAGGAAGCTTGCATGCTGTAAACACCAAGGCATAAATAGACTGACCACAGCAGCATGTACAGTCATCTGGGGCTTAATGTCTCTATTACTGTCTTTGCATGTGTGTGCCTTTGAGGATATAATTTATTTTTGATTTATTTGTGACTATAAAGCGAACTCAAAAGAGAGATTGCTCCTGTAAGCATTATTAGAACATTGCTTCCAACTTCTGCCTGTCTTTTTAACTGCTGTCAGCTGACCCTGTCCTACGGGGGGCATTCGCAGAACCTCAGCGAGTCTCCAGGTCGTCCTCCCTCTATCGGTTTATGGGCTGCTCTTTGCCTTGCAGAACAGGCCTTGAGGATGATAAAATGCACTTTGACAGCAAGGGGTGTGGAGGACAGATACGCTGCTTAACTTTCCCTTCTAGCTCATCAGCTCCGTTATCTGGTGTGTAGCTACATTTCCTGTTGATACTTCCTTTGTTCTTGGGTTATGTCGCTTTAGCCAGAAGGCTCACTGATGCATGCGAAGTGTGAGGACCAAGCACTGTAGCCCCACACGGAGCTGCCAGCACGGCTCTGTGCGGCACGCTGATGTTACGGTGTGAGGGCCAAGCGCTGTAGCCCCACACGGATCTGCCAGCATGGCTGTGTACAGCATGCTGATGTTACGGTGTGAGGACCAAGCGCTGTAGCCCCACACGGAGCTGCCAACATGGCTGTGTACGGCACGCTGATGTTACGGTGTGAGAACCAAGCGCTGTAGCCCCACACGGAGCTGCCAACATGGCTGTGTGCGGCACGCTGATGTTACGGTGTGAGGGCCAAGCGCTGTAGCACCACACGGAGCTGCCAACATGGCTTTATGCAGCACGCTGATGTTACGGTGTGAGGAGAAAGCGCTGTAGCCATTTGTGAAGTTGTGATGTTGACAGTGCTGGGAAAGCAGTGGTTCTGCTACAGTCTGAGGCCTGTAAACTGTACTCAGCGGCATACAGATTTTATTGCGACAACAAATCTATCCTGTTCTTCACTTCTCACACTATATCATTGCTATTCACATTTATATTGCCCCATAGAGAGGCTTTTCTCATTAAAGTATCAAAGTCTGCACCCCTACTGAACTGCAGAGATCCACTTTCCCTGTTGCAGAATCAGATATATGCATGCCTAATTGCAAGAGATGCACATTTCAAACTGCAGTAAACGGATTTGCGTTTCTTACTACAATAGATTTGCATTCTTTAGTGCAATGCAAGGAGTTGCAAATTGATTAATTCCATATTGCAAAGGAGCGATTATCATTCCTTATTGCAATGAACAGACTAACATCACGTATTGCAGGGATAAATTTGCATTACTGCATTAGTGCTGTGGAATCGGTATGATTCATCGTCATGGAGGTGAAGGACAGCAAACATTTGAATTGTAAGAGCTAATGGATTTGACTGGAGTCACCACAGGCTAATGTCAATGATGCTGCCAAAACCAGCTGACTCTGCACTGGTCTATATCACACCACTGACCCACAAACGTCAAACAAGAGCTCAGCACAGCTGTCTTGAAAGCTGGCAGGTCTCACTGAGCACGGGGGATGGCTTCAAAGTTCATCAAGGTTCATGGCAATTCAAGCATCTGTCTGTGCCCCGGAAGCCCACAGTCATACAGGGCTGCCTGCCATGCAGTCATAGTTTTATATTTCATTTTGCAGAAATAACATCAGAAGCTAAATTACAGGCCTGTCAATTTTACTTTAACCATATTTGGAGTTTGCAGTGTTTGGTTGTTTTCCTATTGATGATAATTAACTCATTTCCTCCGGGTACTCTGGTTTCCCCCCACAGTCCAAACACATGCTGAGGCTGATTGGAGTTGCCAAATTGCCCGTAGGTATGCATGTGTGTGTGACTGGTGTGTGAGTGTGTCCAGCGATGGGTTGGCGCCCCATCCTGGGTTGTTCCCTGCCTTGTGCCTGTAGCCTCCAGGATAGGCTCCAGACCCTCCATGACCCTGAATAGGACAAGCAGTTACAAAAGATGGATGGATGGATGGATGGATGATTATTAATGCTGATAGACTGGCATCCCTCCCAGTGTGTTCAGTTGTGTCCTGAGCTGCTGGAAATCGGTTCCAGGCCCCTCCTGTGACCCTGTACTGGATATGCAGATGCATGGATGGATGCTTGCATAATGTATTTGCTGCTTTTTAATGATCTGTACAATACAGGTGTGGAAATAAGGTGAAAGGACTGGAGAGCCACTGGCTCCATGTTAGGAAATGAGGAAGCTTTGAATGACCGTACTATTCAGTATAGGCTCTGTGACACTCACGTAAGCATTTAGCCGTACACAGTTCCTCAGGTTGCTGGCTGCCCACAGAATGGGGATGTTTATAGGGAAAGTGGCCCCTAAGGTCCATTCTGGTATATTTTTGTTGTTTGGTAAAACCCAGGAACACAGTATAAAGATTGTAAGAGCGTCACTGTGACCCAGAGGCTGACATGTCAGTAAGTCTGCTTGTAAATAAGTGTGTACATCAAGACTGAAGCTGTCATCCACATTTTCAGGGCATTTTACCAAAGTCTCTTCTTGGCTTTTTCCCGGGTGAGATTTTATTATCCAGTGCCGTCTTCTTCCCAGGAACACTCCGGCTGTGGGTCAGATCGCTAGATAAGGATGCACTCTCTTCTTTTTTGCTTAGTAAATGGTTTTATTCAGTTTGGGGTTTTACACTTTTGCTCATTTATGTTGCTATTTACAAAAGGCGTTCTGCTTAACTGCCTTATTAAAGGCTACGACGGCGGTTTCGTTTGTTAAAATCAGTTGGCCACAAGCCCAGGACTCTCAGCCACTGTGCCATGAGCTGCGAAAGTCCCCCTGGACCTGCAGTAGCTCTCTCCTCCTCCCTGAGCCCATTATCGATCCCATCTTCTCCTTTTTTATCTCGCCTGCCTCTCTCCTGAGCCCTAGAGTTGAATTTCCGGTGTACAGCTAAACTTAAGACACCTATGCAGATCAGTAATCTCCTGATCCTGTCTTTGCTCAACAACATACCATAACTTATCTCCCGATTGCAGCAGCTGCTTAACCATTGATTATAAACCCTCCCTTGCTTTGTCTGCCTTGACCTCCTTAGCTCTCTCTCCATTTGCCTCGGCCTTAATCTCTCTGATCTCTCAGTCTCTCTCGCTTCCAGCCTTCCCTGTCTCTCCATCTCTACCGCCCTGTGCCTCCCTCTAGCTCCCTTCCTAGCTTACTTCATCACTCTACCTAGAGACGGCTCCCGATTTGATTCACGTTACCGGCATGAGGAAGGGCTTTGAAGGTCAATCATGGGTCAGGTGAAACCGGCCTCAGGCGGGCACATCCTTAAATTGAGAGTGACCTGAAGTCCCCGTTGGCTGAAAACCACTGATTGGGAGCAGCTTAAGACCACCCGAGAACACAGCTTCGTTGAATTGGCATCTAAGCCGCGCGTCATCTTTCACACTGTCGTTTCCCATTTCAGAGAGGAGGACAGGGTGAGGCTGGGGTATGTCCCAAGGAGGAATATGTCCGTACAGCTATCACTGACACGCCAAAGGCTAAAGGTTGACAGCTTTAATACCAACATCAGTCGTTCTCTCATGCCCTTCAATGGGGTTAAATGCTGTAACGAAGAACTACAGCTCCTAAGTGTGATAGCAGAAAGGCAGCATATTGATTAGGGCGAAGGGCTTAACCAAAGTGTTGCTGGTTCAAGTCCCAGAAGGATTCTTGTTGTAATACACTTGTGTATGGAACTTAACCTGGAATGTTTCAGTGAAAATATCCCATCCTAAGAACCGTATGCTGTGTGGAATGCAGACTTTGGCTAAGCGTCCATGCCTGCATTTTCCACTCCCATGTATCCAGGAGAAGCTCTGCCAGGACATGCTGGGTACTCCCTGGACAATGGTGCCAAACCATCTCACGGTGTGTTAGATATGAAACTGACAAGATCCATTATGGCTCTTGATCACAGGGTAAAGGCTCGAAGACAAGCGTAAATACGCAGTTTGGCTACGTTAGAATTGTCCCTGGCTTCAGAACTTGGGACGTGCCACGCCTCACGCTGACCTGTGAGCTGCGCTGACTCCCTCACCTCTCCTCAGGGAAGCATCCTCACCAGACATCCATGGAAAAATGAACCCTTCTGCCCTGGGTTGATTGTTTTTCGTCTGGTTTTTAAATGTCTCTCATATAAAAACAAAACCCCGCCTCCCTACCCTCCATTTTCAAAAGCACCCAAGTGAGCAGACGGCGAGTGAATCTGGATTCATTTAAAGGAAGGCAAACACATAGAAATGTCTACCCCCCCCCACCGCCTGTGTATTTTTAGGTACATTCGGCCCCCACGCTCGGCTTAAGACGAACACGCCGCTCTTTTCCCGGAGTACTGTGCCGCTGAGGAAGCAGTGGGCTCCTGATATGGAGTTCCTGTTTGGGTAGCGCTGGCGTGTCCTGCAGTTCATTCCCTGTATGGAGGTGCTGTAGCCAGCTGAATGTGGCCCCCTTTGAGAGAGAGAGACCGTGTGGAGGAAGCCTGAGTGCCAGTGACACAGACCTTTGCATACATCACTGACGGGCAGCTTAAAGGTCACGTTTCTTGCCAAACTGCTCGCATCTGCTGCACTATTGGATGCTGGGAGCTACATCCATGCATCAAGGACCTAAAGTGGCATCCTGTACCCCCCCCACTCATCCTGACAGCAAGGTCTACCATACGATCCACAGTCAGATGTGATGAACTGTGAAGGCCGTAGAGTCCATGACAGTTTACATTTGTGTAGTTTATTGCCAGCTAAGTGGCTGTCCGTCTCCTCCCGGGTGAATCCAGCCTCGCTGCTGTTGCAGTGCATTTGGGCTGTAAGCACAGGTTGCTGTAACAATCATTGCTTGGATCCCATCGCAGAGAGCCCGCCATTCCACAGTCCAGGCAAGAGCTCTCTTTGGGATGTTTGTCCGCTTCCAAGGAAATGGAAAGTCCAAGGGTTTTTCATTTCTTTTTTTTCCCCATGCAAAGGTCTTCCTGCTCTTAGGGACACTGGATCTCCAGCTGGCCTGGGCCTGCCTGCTTGTGTGTGGCCTGCGTGCTTCTATGAATTTTTCCAATGAACTGCTTTAGACCCTTTCACACTGAGCCTGCTTCCTCGAAATAGAGGCCAATGGGATTAATTCTGACCACTTAACCTCTCGTTTATGTCCTCGGATAGGCACAGGTTGTGCATCAGTGCGGATTGTTTACAAGGCACCCGCTGATGACAATGCCACCATTCTGATGGTAGCATTTAATAGCGCTTATTAATTTAGAACGAGTGATATTTTCGCATGCCTCCGCTGTGTATTTATATCGCAGTCATGCGCCGGTCAATGCGAACATTCATCATGGCGTGAAACGGCCCCTTTGTGCGAGGATGGCACCCCGTACTGTACATGTAAATCCTGCACCCCCGCCACCAGCAGCACGCCAGCTACCGTAACATAACTTCCGAGGCTGCTCATTCGTTCCAGCATTTCTGTCGGACTTTCTGTGTGGCTGATCTGTGTCCCACCCCCCCACAACCCCCCCGAGCTGATCTCCCAAACACAAGTTCCTTTCCCAGCTAAGGGGTCGCCGCCTTGCCGAGGCCTTCCGTGGGGGTCCCAGGCAGATGCGAGGGGTCATGTAGCTCTCACGGAGGGCAAATCCCAGCCAGAGGATGCGGCCCCGCCCCCCAAATTCCAGACATAGATCTGCGGTTCTGATTTGTGGTAAACATGGGCAGCAGGAGATAATGAAGGCGATGCGTGTATGATCTAGAAAACCGTCACGTGACCAGAGGCTCACAGGCTCCACCCCAAGTTGGCAGAAACTGCATGTGGGCTCTGACCTTCTAAGATATGCCACTTGGGATATAAGTAACAGGGACATAGAAGGGGGTCTGACTTCAGAGAGACTATCTGTGTGTCTGAGCATGCTGGAAAGAAGCATCATGCCACGGGAGCCTCTGTGAGCTTTAATTATGAAACCTCACTGTCGTGTGGACAGTGCTGTGCCCCACCTCTACTGTGCCCCGCCTCTACTGTGCCCCGCCTTTGATGTGCCCCACCTATGCTGTGCTCCGTCCCTGTTGTGATCCGTCTCTGCTGTGGTTCATCTCTGCTGTGCTGCGTCTCTGCGGTGCCCCATCTCTGCTGTGGTCCATCTCTACTGTACTTCGTCTCTGCTGTAGTCTATCTCTGCTGTGCTCCATATGTGTTGTGCCACGTCCCTGTTGTAGTCCATCTCTGCTGTGGTCCGTCTCTGCTGTGGTCTGTCTCTACTGTGCCGCGTCTCTACTGTCCTCCGTCTCTGCTGTGGTCCATCTCTACTGTACCTTGTCTCTGCTGTAGTCTATCTCTGCTGTAGTCTATCTCTGCTGTGCCCCATCTGTAGTTTGTTGCACCTCTGCTGCATTGCGTCTCTGCTGTACCCCATGCAGGCTGTGCTCTGTCTCTGCTGTGTCCTCTCAGTTCCCTATGATCTCTTACAGTCTGTAAGTTTAGCTCTTTGCTCTCCCTTCTTGTATTTTTCCTCCTTTCGGTCACATTTTTAAGTCACATGATTGCACCGTGGCTTAGCCCGCTGGTGAAAATTTTCAAGCGCAGGATTGGAAAGGCTCTGCTGGCCTGACTGCTGAGCAGAAAATTCCACACGCGGATGGATGGAAAATGACCAGAGGTTTCCGGAGTCGCCATGGATCCTGTCGAGAGGGTATTCGTAAATCTGGAGAAAATCCTTCCTAAACCTAAAGTAAACTCCTAAGCCTTTATTTAATGTATTTGCATAAAAGTGTAACGGTTTACCAGGTAGCCACCACTGTTTAAGAAACCTTACTAATGCAACAATCCATCCATCCATCCATTTTCCAAATCCATGTCCCGGACAGGGTCGCAGGTCACAGATTAGAATATGCAGATTTTCTTTATTAATATCAGTTACCATGTAACAGTGATGAGCAGTGAAATATTCTAAAAATGGAGATGACATCATTACATTATTTCACGCCTCACGAACATGCACGGACCTCCCCGTCAGTGCTCTAAATTGCACATATGCTCATTTAACATTTATTATAGTTAATGATAAGCCTCCTCTCAGGCTTACAGGCCAGCAGAAAAATCAATCCTATGTTACAGCCTACAATTTAACCTCCAGCTGGCAGTCAGGTTTATAATATCTTAATGTACGTAGTCGCTGGTGTGATTTTGAAAATATGTAATGGTTTTATAATCTTTGGATTGGGTCTGGCTCCCAGAGGGGGCTGTAGGTCACACACAGATGTGCCTCAATCGCTTTGGTCGTCCGAGTGATGTGCCTGCGTTCCGGTGTCAGAGAAAGGGCAGACAAGGGATTTTGCGAGGGAGAAGCATTGTTCCACCGCGGTCCAGGTGAAACTGTCTGCCACCCAGGAACCTGGTAATGAAACGCCGAAGAAGGCGGTGCGGTTCCGGTGTCACCATGCCGGGAGACGGGTTAATCTGGGCAGAAGCAACAAAGGCTGATGGGTCAGTCCGGGACTAAGCCGCAGTGAGCTTTGGAGGGGGGTTGGGGCCAAAAGCTGCGGCCAGTTATGTCTCTTCCTCTCTGTATAGCAAACGGGGGATGTGCATGTTTATCCAGAAGCTGGTCATCTAGCTGGATAAGTCTGCCCCTTCAGAAGCTCGCTGTGTTTTCTCGACCATTGAAGGATGGAGGAGTCGGGGGGAGGGGGGCGCTCACACGAGCCAGTGAGCAGTAGCAGCCACCTCAATGTGCTGCCCCCAGGTGCTGCTGGCTGGGGGCTCCAAAGCCCATTTCCCCCTGACGGGATGCCCGCCTGTGGAGCCGCTCTGGAGCGAGACTCTCCAGAAGGGATTCGCCCCACATGGGTCCAGCTTGGGGAAGCGAAGCATTTCAAGGCCTCCTGTGATTAAGAGCGCTGTACCAGGTCGGCCTTTATGTAGGGAAGTCATTATGATTTGAATAATCTGGCAGAGAGGAGGCGCCCCCCCCGTCCACCGTCCACCGTTCCTGTCTGGGGGCCCCGGCACAGCTGTGCCTAACAATGCCCACTTCTCTTTCGTTTCATGGTTATTCCTCCCCAATTAATGTCCCGTGAGCATTAGCGCTGGCGGCTCCACTCCATTAGCTGTAGCTTCTCCGAGGGATCGTCTGGCTCTAATCTGGCCCCACGGAGGCTCTCAGCACCAGCAGTAATTGTTTACTGCCCACTATAGCACTCTCCAGTGTTGACATTTTGGTGCAAAGAATCAGAGAGTTTAGGTAGAATTTGTGCCTGTGATCAGCAGTGGTCCCCAAACTGTGGTGCACGTACCACCATAGGTACTCAGAGTAACCCAAGACGGTGAAAATTTGTTATTGTGATTTTTTCACCCATGTGATACTTGCCTGCTTGGTTTGATCTGAAGTAGCTCTTAGTCAAAGAAGTTTGAGATCCACCATGTTAAAAAAACAGAGACACATTTACCCAGGTCTGTCACTGAAATTTGAGTTCAGTGGATTGCCCTGGAGTCATACACTTGGGCCCTGCTGGTTACAGTAACTGGCAGTTTCATGGAGACTAGTCAGTGTCGCTAATCACCAAGTTGTCCGCTTGTACTTTCTTGTTTTTAGCAGCCTGACAAATCAATGGATGACATTTCCTTCCTCGCCCATTTTCAGTAGTCGCTCATCCAGTAGCGTTATGGTAAATTGATGCCCTATAGACACACATAAAGCAGGAAGTCCGCCACAGTAGGGAAGGCACCCATACATGCCTATGCTGCAGTTCCCCGCATGACCATGGGGGGAGCATGCAGACTGTGCTAACACACAGCCAGGACCTATTTGGATCTGCAGCCCAGAATCTAGCAGAACTCAGTGATCGTTGCTTGTATGAATGTTTTTTTCCTGCTTCCACGCTAGATGTCCATTAACATGTGTGTGTTCTTTACCATCGCTCGCTGTCAAATTTAGTTATGCTGCTGGTTAATTCATCAACTAATTAACTGTATTGTCACATTCAGTTTGCTCCAGCACTGCTTACACTGTACATTCACCGGAAGCTCAGCCCAGCTGCGATTTTGCTTTTTGGCTCCTTTACAGCCATTTGTGTATAATGTGCTTTTTGCCTCATTTGAGCATCGCTTGGAACAATAACCTTCGCTAAATACGAATAAATGCAAATGGATGCAGATTGCAAGTTTTTTTGTGCAATTTTCAATCAGAATTATTTTCTGATTGAAATCCATGAGAACTTCCCAAGGCTGCAGTGTGGATTTTGGTAGCCGTGGCTGAAACGGAGCCTTCAGGGGTTGTCATCCTGCCGCACGGCCTTCAGCAGTCCTGAGGGAGGCGTGCGCGCAGATGGTGACAGGTTGCCGCTTTCTCTGCCTGCCACCTCGCCCTGAGACGTCTGAGCCGCCGCTGTTTACGCTAGCCGGCGCTCCGTGACAGCCAGACGGCATACCAGCAAAATTAAACTTGCCTAAAAATGGACCTGCCTGTGGAGAGACACCCATGGAAGCCTTTTGATTTAAGGCTCACCTTTATCTCCTCCCATTCGTCAGTGTCTTTGAGAGCTGACCTCTGCACTGTAAGGTCAACGCTCAGCAGGAAGCCAATTAAAACTGCTTTGCAGGCTCCTCCAATTAGCGAAGATTGTTTGGAGGAAAGCAAATTTTGTTCGTTTTTTTTTACACATTAATTTAATTTCTTTCTTCATTTTTCCTCCATGGAACATTCATAGAGTTCTTTTTTTCAGAATACCTTATCTTTCCTCTTTCAAAGGTATAGTTGGATTCCCACCAGTAAACTTTGCTTTCTTTTCTGTATATCAATTAAATTTATTCAGCTCAGGAGAAAAAAAATGTAATTTCATTAGTGTCCACAAATAGGTCTTATCAATAAGCAGGTCCGGCTCACTCTTGTGGTTTTAATGCCAATGTACAGTTTTTATTAAACAGCTAATTGGAAGCAGATTCCGGTTAAATGTGTGTTATAGAGGCTGCAGAAATAAAGTTTGTGGCACAGCGGACCTGTAATGCATCACAGACCAACGCTCTTCTTTACGTCTTCCTGTCTGAGTGTGTGTGCTTGTTCTAATGGGGGCCAGGTGGCGCGGAGAGTGTGGAAGTTTCTCGTGAGGGTTTCTTCGGCCCACTGAGAAGGCTCCGACGGCAGAGCAGCGGGGACGCCGAGGCCCCCGTGCTGCATTCCTCACCCGCATCGGGTCGTGCAAATCCACTGCGAAATGGCGCATTATCATTGAACAGAAACACCACGTGCGATACGTACTAGAAGGCCGTCCCGGATGGCTTTTATAATGCTGCCATGGTGTATTCCCACGCCAAATAAAATGGGGCCCCCTTTTACGCTGGCAAAAACACTCGCCTTCCGAAAACGTACAGATTTGACGGCCTGCCTGGTCTAGGAGATTTGTAAAGCATGCTTAGGTGTAATGAGGATGATATAGAGAAAGGCACCGCTCTGCTCATTATGGAGCACTATCAGTGCAGTGGATAAGCATCTATGCCCCAAGCACTGGCTCTCAGCTATCGTCTGACCTGAACAACTCGCTAAAATGTTGTTAACACTATAGGGAATCCTGCGCCACATGCACTTTGCATTACATATCCATCAGTATCCAGAGTAGTGCAAGGCATAATGGTTGTACTTTTGTTTCATTGGCTCCGTTATCTCTGTCTGGCACTCTTCTGGTAAGAGAGGAATATCATGGTTAAAGAGAAGCATGAAACAAACAGCAGATGAGCTAGAAGGTCTTTTGGTGGAGCGTAATGTACTGTACTCTAATGGATTATGACATCTGGGCAGGTTTCGTAATCGCTGCTGAAATGAAGAAGCCGGCCGTGACCAAGCAGCCCCGTAGGCCCCCTGCTCTTTTGGAGAAACGCAGCCTTTTGTGACTCTTGGGAAACACATGGACATCTCAAAGCCAGTGCAGGGACAAGCGTTTAGAAGAGGGCAAAAAAAAACAAGACAATTCCCAGGGCTTGGATCTATTAGCCTGGGAAAGGCGCTGTTTGGACTCCAGGGGCTGGATGTGGGACCTCCCCTGTGAACGCTGGACCCAATCAGGGGGGATATTTAGTTCCTCCTCCAGCAGGAAGTTCTCTTTGTGAGCGGTGGCCCGCATGCCTCTTCAGTTAGTGGGTAAGAACCCTGCACCCTTTGAAACTTCATGCCTGCAGCAATGTCATTTACTGACCGGACGTGGAGGGGACCAAGTCTGCAGTTAAACAAGTTTAACGGTACAGAAAAGGAAGTCTCTTCTATAAGCAATTCTTTCTTTTCTTTTTCTTAAAGAGAAAAGCCCTCACTTGAGTGGCCAAAGCAAACAATCAGGTCCAGTCTGCTGCGTTATTGATTCTATCTCCATTAGCTGGACCATGAGCTCAGTCAGCAGTCACTGTGGTACATACAGACATGGTTAAGCATATGTGAGAGGGTAGTGCGTGGCTCAGGGGGTTACAATGCTGTGCCTGTCGTCAGAAGGTTAGCAGTTCAAATCCCAGGGTTAACAGAGTCATCTCACTGTTGGGCACCTGAGCGCGGCTGCCTGATCCACCCTGATTTTTATATTGTCCATTGTTTTTAATCCAGATTTTTATGTTTATTAGTGTATATTTATTATTGTTTATATGCTGACTGTACAAAAAATTGCCCCTTGGGGACAATAAAGATATCCTCTGTCACTTTGGATAAAGCTTGTAATTAAAATGTATGTAAATGATTAATGTGTGGCAATATGCATTGTACTGGGTAATTCTGTTACTACTGGCATCTTCTCCCCCAATAGTTCAGCCCCTTCCTGGCACCTCCTGTATCTTCAGACACAAACACAAAATGTTCAGCTGTACAGACATGGGGACTGTAAGTTGCTTTAGATGAAGATGCCTGTGGATGCTAGATTAGAGCACCTCTTCATAGTAAGGAGTATTCTTGGTCTTGCCACTGCAGAGTCAAATTTGTACCAGGAAACTATCCTCTAGCTGATTAGCTGATGTTTTTATCCAAAGCAACGTTAATTTGATAAATCAGGGTCAGCCAGTCCCTGGAGCTGTTGGGGGTTAAGGGCCTTGCTCAGGGGCCCCATGGTGTAATTATTCTGCTAACCAAGGGATTTGAACCAGCAACCTTTGAATTACTTGCATGGCCTCTGATATTATCTGATTTTATCTTATATATTTTTGGCTCTTATTCATGTTTCGTGTTGGTTTGATGCTCCTTGTTTCCCAGCAGTGTCTGATATAACGCCTGCCCTCCTGCAGGGAGGGGTCTCCCCCCGGGTGACAGAGCTGGGTGTATCAGGCCAGGTACAAGCTCCGGGCTCATAAGGTATATTTGAGAATAAAGTATGCAGGACGGCTGAACTGGGGGTATTGGGCCGGAGGTACGCTCTGGGTTGATAATGGGCCGTGCGTGTGACAGTGAATTTGGGCTGTAAAGCGTGTAGGACAGAACGGGGCGGGCTTCCCAGCCAGGACACCTGCGTGTGCCATGTGCATGACCCGAAGGGCTGCTTCGGAGCTCCGGACGAGGCAGCTGAAAATAACCCTCCACTGACTTCTGGGGACAGCTGTCACCCCGTAAGTCATGCAGCCATGACATATCCAGCGCGGGGGGTCAGGAGGGCCGACCAGACCCAGATCAGAACTGAGTGGTGTCCTGCCAAAGGGCTCTGTATGACTCTGCCCAAAGACGCTCAAACCTAATCTGATCCAGTCTTTCCCTTCTGTGGAATCATGTATGGCAAAGATAAATACTCTGAAAGGTATATTTCTAAACATGACCTATTGCACAGTGAAGGGGCTACATTTTCTCATTAATGCAATAAAATTAGTTAATTAAGTAGTACTGTAGTATAATTTTGTGGTTGAGATTGCTGCCTATTTTTACACTCTGCGTGACTGGCACAGTACACTCATTGCGTATTCACCATCTGGGGTGCCTGTGGTTTGGGGGGGGGGTGTTCCCCCCTTGTGTGGGCTGCTCTTTATGTTATGTGTATCCGGCTTTTTTCAGCTGCTTTCCAGACACACCCTGCATGTGTGGTACGTACCACTTTGCATGTAGGACAGTTTGGTCGTGGGGTGCTTTCTCTCCCCTTTGTGTGGCTCAGCCAGATTGTACCCTGTGTTCTTGGGGCTGTTTCTTGCCTGTGTGTGTGTGTGTGTGTGTGTGTGTAAGGAAGCTTTGCCCCTAGTGATGGGAGAAGTGATGCTTCAAATCCTGTGGGGTGGGTGGCGACTGCTTTGCACTTCCTATTGGCCACATTTTTGTTCCAGCCAATGATTGACAGGTCAGTGTAATCCCACCCAGCACGGTTTCTGAAGCCTCCTGTCAGGCCCCCTCATGATGGCAGGAAGGCCACAGTACACTGGTGCAAATGCCTTCCATTCTTCCTGCGATCTGCTGATCCAGCTCTCCCCCAGAATGCAGGCCTTTCCTCTTCAAATTCCCATGCCAGGGTAAATTTTTAGCCTTGACCCCTGACATGTAAACAGAGGAGCGCTGTCCCCACAGACAGATCCTCTGCACACATAGTGCACACGCACACACAAATGCAGTGCACACACACACAAATGCAGTGCACACACACACAAATGCAGTGCACACAAATGCAGTGCACACACACACAAATGCAGTGCACACACACACAAATGCAGTGCACATGCACACGCACACATACACAGGCTCAGTCGCCTGAATTCTTCCCCCAATTTCCCTTTCATATTTTCCAACTTATTTGGCAGAGCATGATGTTGTCCCCTGAGCTAAAAACTTGGGCTGCCTTTAGACCTCTCTGATGGGAAGACCACAGCTCAGCTTTGTATGCACCCATTTTTGCTCCCGTTGTGTCGTTTACAGGCTTCATTCCATCTTAAATATCGTGAAAGTTCTGCTAGACCGGCTTCTGCATCTGTCAGACTGTGCTGCTTAAGACATGCAAATTTTCCCAGTGTCACCAAAAAGCTAGATATGAAAGACAGACATGAATCAACATCATGAGGTCTTTCTATTATGCATAAAGACATGTGACTGACTTGATCAGTGGTCGCCAACCAACTGATCACTATCGACAGATTGATTGGCAAATTATCGTTGCGAATCAGTAGCTCGCCGGAGTATTTTCTTTGTAAAAGTCGCTCTCACTGTAGTAAAGGAGATCCCTGGTCTAGATCATGTGTTTATGTGAAGCTGCATGTCTGTGGTGGATCCTTTTGGGAGATTTGACAACAGCCGTCAAAGGTAATCTTTATTAGCAATATGACAGAACTCTTCACTGGTGTCTTTGGGATAAAATCACAAATATTTAGAAACATATCCAAAGCTGAGGTTGTGCTCATCCCCAGGGTAGAAGTTGTAGGCCCCCTCACAACACCTCACCTTAGGCATCCTGCTAGATTTGCCATTGTCAGTCTGCATATAGATATAGACATAGAATTTGCCAAGTAAGGGCGGCTCCCCCACTGTAACATTTGCAGAGCTGAGGTATAACGTTCCCGGAGTGTATTAATTATTATTTTTTGTATTAAATGGCCCATAAAGTGTTGGCCCCCTTGAATCTGCCAGGGTATCCATGCCCCTCTGACTCCCCTGCCCATCCTAAACGTAAAGACGTATAAAGGCGAACGTGTCGCGGCTGGCTTTACATTAAGTGAGGCGGTGACAGAGAAGGCAAACGCGCTCCGAAGGGGGCGGTGGGAGAGACCCAGAGAATGAGAGAGAGGGAGAGAGGGGCACGCTCTTCTGGATATGCAGAAGCCCCAAATGGAAACTTCAAATAAGTGCACATCTGGTCCAAGCTTTGGCCAGTCCAGTCGTGTCGTCTTATAGGGACGCGATTTATGGGACATTTTTCAAGAACAAGAACATGGCAAGGGATATCTGCAAAAGAGCAGATCTGAACAGACATGCATTTACGATTCGGAGATAAAAGGTTCAGTTTGATCATCCTTCACCGAAAATCGGCGGCGTGATCACCCGGGCTGAGAAGGCGTTTTGCTGTTAAATCTGGAAGATCGGCGCATCTTGTCCGGCGGCGGGGGGGAGACATTACATTATTATCATGTGTCAGAGTTTACAATGACATCGCAGCGAAAGTCCGTGCGGCTCCGGCTCCGGCGCTCCTTCAGCGAGCAGCTCCGATACTCCACCTCCAAAGCTTGGGATTTACTGTGGAAAAACCTCCGGGAGCGCCGGCTTGCAGGTCAGTGCGGCTTCGATGGGAAGAGTCCGGAAAGCCCTCCATTCAGCAGAGCGGGTCTGGAAATGTCACTTAACTTATCGAAGCAACTATTAAATGGCTTTTATTTTTGGAAGATCTCATTTTCTGCCAGTTCCCACCCACCCCCGTATGTTTCGATGGGATTTACATTATTGTGGTAAATGTTATGCAATGTTACGGTAATTTAAAGCAGGCTAATTACAACACTGTAACTGTGATTACTGTTTTTTAGCAGAATGTCGCTTCAGTCGTAAAATGCATGTCGTTCATTTGTATTTAGTCCACTTTTTGTGGTTAAATCTCTACAAGCTATCCAGTATACATGTAAAACAAAAGGCAAAGTGTAAATTGTATTTTGAGAATTCATTTTAACATATGTGTAGGCAATTTTTTGTTCAACACTGCATAACTGCCATCCGGCCAAAAACGCTGTTTAATCACGCGGCAACTGGGATCAATTTGTCGATGATGTGAGCAACGTGAATATGGATATTCCATCTATTAAAACGATATTATACGCATAGGTATCTTGAACGCGCGATTGTTAATCACGCTCGGTCAATTAAAAGCTTAAACGTGGTAACTGAGCATTTTGCACTCAGATCTGCGTTCTACCGACTTATCCGAATCTCATTCCTTAATACGCCGTTCCGCTATTTCAGTTTCAGTCAAAGGTTTGTTAAAGTTCACTCGTTTCCTGACTGCCATTGTCTGCCTTGGTAAATTTAATTTGCCTGTATGAATTGCGCCGATGTTTCATGTTTGTCCCAGTACTTTTGAAATCCGAAATTGGCCACTGTAGTAACACATGGAAGATATTCTTTTGTCTTAACATGCCACATACTACTCTGCTAACAGGTATATATGATTCACTTTTAAATCAAATGTATTATCAGTGTTTTTAAAAACTGCGGTCAAACGTAATGGATATCAACGAACTGCATTTTGGATTAACAGTTACGTTTCTGCAGTTAAACCCCTTTGCTATGCATCAGACCTGCCGCTAGGTGGCGCTTAAAGCATAACCGAGCCTCTTATCTGTCATGTGCGGTTACTTGAAAGCCAAAGTGTACCTTTAATGAATGACAGATTCAAACCGACTACGTGTCTGTTTTACAAGAAAAGCTTTGCGATATATATCCCTATGCCATTCCCGCGATCTGCCACTAGGTGGCATAATCCGGGGTCACCTGCCATTGATCTTCTTTACATTGGATGCGTTTAAAATGGTCAAATTGAGTTTGAATTCTAACGCAGTTATTATACGTTTGTGTAGTCTCAGTAATGCTTCCATTTGTTAAAATCCTAGTGCGTATCATTAAGTTGACTGGCAGTGCTGTAGGAGGTTCCTCATGTGACAGTGTGCTGGGAACACCTCGGTTCAGCTGTCATGGCCAAACACCTTATTAGTTCACCGGCTGCGCGGTGCATTGTCTGGATCCTCAACATAACAAACCCGCATTCTCCCCCGTGCACATATTTTAGGAATGTTACATGCGTCTGGCGGGAACCCATCATCTGTGTTTAATATTCAGGCTAAACAATGCACCTTATATGGGAACCTCAGATACACCTTTCTGCTCAGATGGGTCTAGATGGGCTCCATGGGGGGTGGCGGGGGTCCTGTCACAGTCTTACTTTGCTGTGGAATTTCAGATATACTTCTCGCTCTCCGAAGGAGGATGTACCAGGGAACCAACTGAGGGAAATTAAGGGGTGTGTGGAACGATGGCAGGTTGTTGTTACATGATGCGTGTCATGCTTGGCAGGGGCCAGCAGGTGGAGTAGCGGTTAGAGGAGTTGCATGCAGACCACTTTGGACAAAAGCATAGGCTGCACAAGTCAGATAAAAACGATGCCCCCAGGCTTAGGAGCGAAGACCAATTAATGTCAAGGAACCAAAGATGGTGGCATGTGCTTGTCATTTAATGCTTTCTCTGTCATGCAGGCTAATTAATCATCAAACTAAAACTGCTGTCAGTTACAAAGCCTTCTGGATTATGGCTGTCTGGAAACATTACCATTAGGGAGACACATTGTGGGTAAAAAAACAAAAAACATTTATGTTAAACTTGAAATCCCTGTATAAGATGAGCTTCATTGATCAAAGGACGATATTCTTGTGTGTACAGCAGCAAGGTACATAAAGTGCAATATAGATGGTCAGATGGTCAAGGGTTCGATTCCCAGCCCTGGCTCTGACCGTGTGAGTTTTGTTTTTCCCATGTCTGTCTCTGGTGGGGGCACCAGCTTGCTTCCACAGTCCAAAAGCATGCTGTTAGGTGAACTGGTGTGTCTGCATTGCCTAGAGTGTCTGATGGTGGGTGTTTGGGTGTTAGTGTGTGTTTGCCCTGTGATGGGCTGGTACCCCATACAGTTAGCCCCCTAAAATATATAGCCCTCTAAATAAAAATATATCTACTTTTCAACTCATATGGTTCCAATAGGAAGGCAGAGAAGCCCTTGCTCTCTGCACCTGCTGGGGGGGTCGCATTGGGTCGTTGTGCCCCCTGGTGTTTTTCAGGAATCCCAGGCGTTCAGGATCCACAGCATGTTGAGGCCAGTTGAGTGTCGACTTCCCCCCCACGCATCCGGTCTGCCATCTTTTTTTGGGGCCCAGGGCTCATGTTATCAGAACCCTCCAACCCCCCCTCCGCATGGGAGCTGGGATTTCTGGGCTCGGATCTCACAGCGTGGTACTGCGGCTTGTGCTGTGGAGAGACGTCATGTGCGCAGGTGCAGGGCGGCTCAGCTGGGCCCATCGCACTAGGGATGGCGAGTCAGAGACATAGGCGAGGTGACATGGAGTGGCCCCCTGGGAAAACCATAGCCCGCCCTCGCTTCACTCCATGAGTCAGAAGCTGTCAAATCACTAAGCTTTGTTGCTGAGGCTGCCAGGATCCTGATGTGGTCAGATATCCTTCCGACTGACCCGGATCCCTTTCATGGGTCACATTTCCCTGGCTTGTAAAGATGGAGAGCATTTCAGGGCAGTCTGGGTGAAGGCAGGAGTGAGGATAGCTTGGTGCAGTAGTGCATTATGGGCATTCTGTGGGCAGGGCTTGTCCTGCTCTCCTTCTTTGTCTCCCTCACCCTCTCTGTCTCCTTAGAGGCAGTTTAAGGAGCTGTTGAAAGTGAGATGTTTTGAAACTGTGATTCCTGACTGCTTGCCTCATTCAAATTCCAGGAATTTTTATTTATTAGTATTTATATATTTTTTTGATTCTGGCAAGAGCCTGAGATATTTAGTCGTTTGTAAATAAATCATATTTCCCCCGCAGCCTGCGCTTTCTGGCTGCTGCATTTATTTAACTTTTCAATCACCTGCAGGCTTTTTTCTCTTCACTAAAAATGGCAATTAATATTCAATCCATTTTTTTCATAGATCTAATTTTGGGGGGTGGCACGGTGGTGCAGTGGTTAGCACTGTTGCCTCACACCTCTGGGATCGGGGTTCACGTCTCCGCCCGGGT
>JAAGVU020000036.1:14630376-14645241 GCA_011763525.2 Mormyrus iriodes | reverse complement strand
GTTACTGTACACAACCCAGCTGTGCTGTAGCCCTCTCTGGATTAGGGGCGGGGAGGGGGAGGGGACTGAGAGACAAGTGAGAAGACCCAGAGTGAAGCCTGACAGAGTGAGGGAGAGAGAGAGAGGGAGGGAGGGAGCGGTAGGCAGGAAAATACTACAAGTAAAGGGCAAAAAAGAGAGAGTGAGAGTGGGAGGAAAGAAAGGGCAGCGAGAGACGAGAGGAAGTCGAGGAAAGAGTGGGGCAGAGAGAAGTGTTCTGGCTTCAGCGCGGTCCAGCCTGAAGACATCCCTGGTCCTGCTTGGATCTCCCTGCCCTTGCAAGCTGAGGGCCACGGATGCTGATCGCAGAGGTACAGTAACCCCTAAAAGGCATCCTGAGAGGCTGGCACTCCATCAGCACCACTACATTACTCCTGCAGTAATGTCTATAGCTGACGGCATGCTCGCTTAGCTAACATGTTCTCTACCGGAATGGTTTCCGTTTGACCTTACTGAGCTTTTTTCCACTTGAATGGAGGGGTTACCATGTAAAGGTCTATGCTGATGTGTGCTCTGATTTCAGTGCCCTGGATGTGTCAGTGGCTGGCTTTGTAATCCTCTGCTGATGTTCGGGTGGCTTTACATGAAACAGATAATGAGCTGAAACGCCCCCCCCCCCCCAGCTACAGGCGACACTAAGAGGTCGCAGGGACGACTGGGGGGGTGACAGGGAGATGTGCTTAAGCTAAAAAGGAAATAGCTGTCTTCAAAAGCTGGACTTGATGTCTACAAAACCTGGAGCTGACACATGCCTCCAAGATGGATGTCAAAACACTTTAGCATGTGTGGGAAAATGGCTGTGGTCCAGCGTCTGGAAGTATTTATCTAGTGCACAGCCGCTTACCGGGGACTGCAGTATGTATAACAGCGAGAGCTATGCTGATTGATTCCAGCGCCATTGAGCATCTGGCCATGAGGCTGGGATGGTGGGGGTTCTGGAGGCTCTTGGGCAGTGTCAGAGGGTCTGTTATTGGTATGAGATAGACCCACATGACTGGGTAGCCCTTGGTAAGGGTAGGCATGAACAACGGGGAAGGTACCCATGTATGATTAGGTGGTTGGCTTTGAGGACAAAAATCTGGATGTAAGGGTTCATTGCCAGCCATGCCGGCTGTGGTTTATGCCTCTGGAAGCTGGTTTGTTGGGTAGTTGTTTGAAATGGAGCCCCTGAGACTATCACAGCGGTAGGAAGTAAGGAGTTAAATCAGAATAAGAGAGGAGGGGGAGTCCTGTCAGGTACAGAGCGGTGGCGGGGGGGGGGTCCTGAATAAGCCACTCAGTACATTAGTTTATTTGTTATCATATGTATTTCTGATCACAGGTTTACAGATGCAGTGTGTTCATTAGTCTGCATGCTGTGTTGACGTTTTAAAGCAATACAAAATAACCGAAGACTGTAGTCAAATAGTAAATGAATTATTTGAAACATAACATGTAGATTAAAAATGCATCAAAATGGCTTATCGCTACAAGTAATATTCATCTTTAATCTGTCATGTCCTCATTCATTCAGGGGCCTGTAAACATGCATGAAGTGACAGCAGCAGTGTGGTAAGCGAAATAAGACAAAACACCAGCAGCACCGGACTGAAATCAAGGCGTCATGTAGGAAAATGGACAGAACAACTACTGAAAATTAACGTTAAAGCTGATGAAAACAACACGATTTTCAGTGCAAAATTGACTTTTTATTAAATTGACGACTTTGAATTTTTCATTGGGCTTTGCGACCTTTGAAAAATGTTTTGATGGAGGTGAAGCTGCACTCCGGCAGGGGATGATTTGGACATCAAGAGGTGTAGCTCGGCCCGTATTTAAACCCTGGCGGCGGGTACTGCAGCGCAGTCCAAACAGTATGACGGTTTGTACCGTGCGCGATGCTGCGAGTGCCCGGTGCCGTCAGTCAGGCTTGTTACTGTTTTATTACAAGTGTGCTGTTTATGACTTACAACCCCACCTCCTGTCTGCGTCTGTGTGACTTTTCCGTTGGCTGGCTTATCCAACCTCTTCTCATGGAAAATAGCATGCCAGCAATGCAAGATAGTGTCCCATGATTCTTGCTTCTAAACAATGTAACTAAGACCCATCTGTGGCTGTAAATGCATCTTATGCCATCTTGTGCTCTAAAATTCTGTATTTTTTGAGCGTATGTGGATAAATGACCATATTAGGCATGATGTGGGCTCACATGGACACAGCGGCTTGGTGCTTCCACAGTAAAATCTTTGCATTTTAAATAGTAACTATAGTGTGGCAAAATGTGTTTCTGGTTACAGTTTCATCGATACGTGTTCAGGAACTTGATAAGCAGTATCTGTCTGAGGACAGTAATCATAGTGGTTTTGTAGTAGGTGTCAGGGACATGTATTTGAAGGCAGAACTTTGAGGATTTTGAGATGGTTGTAAGCACTCCCACAACTGTTACAATCTCATCTGATTCCTAACATCACAGGGCTTGGTCTTGTGTTGAACAGCTTATGTGTCACAAATGCTGGGTGTTTTAAGCAGCAAATCAAGCCTCCATTGGCCATATGTGATTTGGGAAGTTCTTCATAGCAACCAATGCCAGCAAAAGGACTGGTATAAATAAAATGATACAATGGCATCTGTTCAGTATTGGCATGGTTGGAGATGTTTCTCAGCTTCTGCCTAGTTACACAAAACAAGTTGGACCAAGGGCCTCAGCATTGGATCGAAGTGCCAACTCAGACTGACCCTGTCGTATGTGTGCGTGACTGCTTTTGTGGGGGAATGATATAGCAGTGTTTCCCAATCTGGTCCTCGGGGCCCTGCAGACGGTCCATGTTTTTGCTCCCCCCCAGCTCCCAGTAGGGTAATATCCCGGTAGAGAACAGGAGGGAGCAAAAATGTGGACCGCCTGTGGGTCCCTGAGGACCGGGTTGGGAAACACTGCTATAGCTTTACATTTCTGCATTCCTCGTGCTCCCCTTGCTGCTGAGAATTAGGGGCACCTGTTTGCACAAACAGCAGGGAAGAGCATTCAGTTGGAGACGGTGTGTGCCAAAGACCTCACTGACGTAAATGGGAATTCATAATTGGAGAACAGCGCAGAGCGATCCCTCTGCATTTATATGACTTGGAAAAGCCAAGAAAAAAGCCATATAAAAGTTACAGGTCAAGCAGAGGGAGGGCAAGTGAGGTAGAGGAAGAAAATGAGAAGCAAATAGTGAGTTCTTCAGGGAGGCACCATGTTCCCTGACCCTAATCCCATGTGTACTTTATTCTAAGCATCCCTCCATATTCTAAGCATCCTATGACCGGCCACCTCTGCAAAGGGAACTCGCAGTGTCTGGGCCACTTGCGTCACATTGGTGTCATCGAGCTGCCCTCACACCATCACCATTCCGTCATGCCATGCAGTACCAAAGCAGTTAACACAGTGTTAGGTTTTCCAGTGTTTATTCATTGGTACGGCATCATGGTTACCAGCCGCTCTTGATCATACAGTATGTAAATGCTGCCCTCCCTGCCGCCCCGATTCCTGCTCTACAGTACTTCCTGCCTGATCTTCGCTACTGTATCTTCTACCTTCACTGTCTTGTATTCTACCTTCTGCACTAGCGTCTGTCTTACTTTCTGTTACACATGCTGCCACTTTTAATCGACCCTCTACCCTGCCTTCTGTCCTGTTTTCATGCTTCCAGATCTTCTGTCCTACCATCTGCCCAGCTTTCTGCCATAACTTTTCTTCTACTTGTTTTCAGACCTTCTGTCATATTTGCTGCTCTGCATTGTGTTCCACTTTCTTTCCTACCTTCTGTCCTCCCTGCCTTCCTTCCTGCTTGCTGTCCTACTTTTCTCTCCTATTTGTTTCTATACCTTCTGTCCTGCCTGCTTCCATACCTTCTGTCCTACCTTCTGTCATACCTACTTCCATACCTTCTGTCCTACCTTCTGCCCTACTTTCTCTCCTACCTTCTGTCATACCTTCACTCCTACCTTCTGCCCTACTTTCTCCCCTACCTTCTGTCATACCTTCTCTCCTACCTTCTGCCCTGCCTTCTGCCCTACTTATTCTAATACCTTCTGTCATACCTTCTCTCCTATCTTCTGCCCTGCCTTCTGCCCTACTTATTCTAATACCTTCTGTCATACTTTCTTTCCTACCTTCTGTCCTACTTTCTCTCCTACGTTCTGTCATACCCGCTGCCCTGTTTTCTGTCCTACCTTCTGTGCTGCTTTCTGTTCTCCTTCATGCCCGAATTTCTGCTTAGCATCCCCACACCAGTCAATAGAAGTTTCAAAGTGCCGCAATGCCAGCATTTTACGAAATACAGCACTGTGGTCCAACACAGTGGCCCATTAATACCTGCCCTGTTTTACTGGCCTGTTTCATCCATGTTAGTCAGTGTAGGTCTGCATCTGATTTTTAAGGGCTTTTTTATCTGTGCTTTTTGAGATGTCCCCAGCACAGAAAACGCGTGGCGGCCATTACGTGTATGCATATGCATTGTGAGCATCAAGTGTAAATCAGTCCTTAGACATCTTATGACATCTCATAAAATATCCCATCTTCACATAAATATCAGCAAACTAAAGACTTGATATACTTCATGTCCACAGCATTCCATCGTTTATGTACCTGGGCAGAAAGCAGGCCCGCAGCCTGACGTTTGGCGTTCCCATCTGAGGTTGCAGTACATGCCTGCATAAATGCATGGATTTGCTCTGGGAAACATCGTCGCCTCAGCAACGATTAAAAATGTAAAGAAGCCCAATAGAATGTGAGTGTGTCTGACCTGCTCGCTGCCTGGCGCTGCTGAGCCAGACCACGGCTGCTGAAATGCGCTACCTGAGTGGGCGACTTAGCGAGCGGCTCCGACGCTGGTGTGCTACATTCACGATCCCACCGGGGGTCAGAGAAATTCTGCGGTCTCTACTAATTAAACTCCCTCTGGAAGAAATAGGGGACCCTATTCCCACGGCACCGGCAAAATGACCCGGGGGGCCATTGCGATATTAATTAAGGTTCCTGCTTTGCCAGCAACCTTTTACATAGTCAGGAGCCGGGGTGTAGCTTTGATGTCCAACAAAAACTCTTGCACGGAGTCTCCGGCTGGTCAGTCGCCATGCTGAATGGGCATACATGTTTGGGGGGGGGGGGGGAGTTAACATACCATGTGTCCCTGCTCTTTCTGCTGTTTTCCTGGTTACCATATAAATAACGGAGATGTCTGATTGGGTGGGATACCTGCTGGGGGCACACATGAGGTCATCTGCACTGATCACATCACCCGGTGGTAGTGGAGAAGGAGAGACTCCTGTGCCACCCGTCATCCAGAGCGTCTCCGCGAGAGCTGACAGGCATGTAGCGGAAACCTGCCCCAGGGCCCTAGGCATACAGACAGCGGCGTCACGGCGCACAGGAATAACAGAGGAATGCTAGACTCTCTGGAAAGGTGGTCTAAGTGACTCATTCACTGCACTGTGTTCGATGGGGGCTGGCAGACACTTAGGCTTCTCGAAAGACCAAACTTTGCTCTGGGTGTTGAGTGTACAGCGTTTGTGGCTGCCAGAGGGTGTGTAACATGCAGGATGTCACATAAGTTGTCTTAATGTGAGTACGGTAAATGTTCTTGTATTCATCAATATCTGAACCACTATCGGATAGGTGAGCTTTCCAGGTAGTAGAATGTTACTCTGGAAAAAGACTGGATTGTGACACTTTCATACACTTTAATCCTTTTACACTAATGAAGTAGGATATTCCATGCAACATGAGATTGCCAGGTAAAAGAACATCAAACCGACCTACCATGTTCCCCAGTCTTTGCATGATGCTTTTCTTTGTTTTTATTTGTTATTTTTGGTTAGTTTAGTGAAAATGTTTAAGAGAATAGTGTAATTACTTATTATTATGAATTTCTAATTTTTATACTGATATTTTCGAATCGTGCCGGTTACTGAATATCATCGGATCAGCTTTGAAAGAGAAGAATTTGAGCTTATTTCCTCCCCAACCCGGCAGGATGAGGGATTGCAGCCTGCATTTCACACCGCTGGCTTGGACACATGCTGGTCTTTTCCCTCTTTACCATGGTCTAGCCGTGGTATGTTATAATAAATTAAAACATTCTCAGCTTAAAAAAAAAACATGACCGCAGAATTTCCTTTGAGTCTAACGTTTTATTTCTCAGTCTCTAAACTAAACCTTGATCTTGCCAGTAATGAGCAGAACTTCTTGCTTTTTTTCCTAGAAGTGACCTTTTAGCTTCTAAAACTTCCCTGGACTCAAAGGAATTCTTGTGTATGAAACACGGAAAACATGCATTAGCCCAAAAGCTCTCCGGCCCACTGTTTTGTGGTACCGCGGCCCGTCGCGGAGACTAGCTTCGGGATGATGGAGGCATGAAGGGCAGACAGGAAACGGAGAGAAAAACAGCCGTTTTAAGTTCACAAATAAGGTCTGAGGCTGTCTGAACACCAAAATAGGGCGCATTGATTAGGGAATTTTGTGATTTAAGATTTTTTGAGTTAAATATTTGAAATGAGTCATGTCTGTCTTGTTTCTGTAGTTGGTACGCTGCCTTTACCATGAACTCTCTTACACAGCTGGTGTCTCTAGCCTCAGAGGTCCTGCAGCTATGCTGGCAGACGATTAGCCTAGCAGGTTTAGCCTAGCTCGTTTAGCCTACCTCAATTAGCCTAGCAGGTTTAGCCTAGCTCGTTTAGCCTACCTCAATTAGCCTAGCAGGTTTAGCCTAGCTCGTTTAGCCTACCTCAATTAGCCTAGCAGGTTTAGCCAAACTCGTTCGGCCTACTTCGTTTAGCCTAGCTCATTTAGCCTAGCAGGTTTAGCCTAGCTCATTTAGCCTAGTTCGTGTAGCCAACATCAGCGCTCTGACTCTCTGCCAGTGGTTGTTTATTGTTATTTTTCCCTCTGCCTACAGTTTTTTTTTCCAATCCATAGCTTATTAGAACATCTGGAAACATAGATGGCATCAGAGGTGGTAACTTCAGGTTTAGAAAATTAAAATCCAGACCACGATTTTGTTTCAGGCAACCAGTTGAGTACTCTGTGTGTGACTCTTTATAGTCAATTGGCTGGTTGAAGTGAAATCTTGGTCTGGTTTTTTATTTTCTGAACCTGAACTTTCCACCTCTGGATGGCATATCTCAGGCCTGTGGTTTCATAGAGCTCAAGGGGGTGAGCAGCTTTCACTGCAGCATTCAGCATACGGCTTAAATGGACAGGATCCAGGATCTAGAGTGATGTGATCGTATCCTGCAATGGAAAAGAATGTACATAAATTCACATACTGTATGCTTCCTGTCCCCCCTTCAGAGATCAAAATTATGGAGGTCAGGGGCAGGACTGAAGATGCAGCGTACTGAGTGGGACAAGCTCGGGAAAAGAGATCGGAGATGGACAGCAGGAGGAAGTGGGATTTAAGAGGAATGGTTGGAATAGGGGGTGTGGATCAGCCTTCCCCCCTGGCAGTAACTTCTGGAAGGAGAACCGGGATGTGTATGGGAATCCACCAGCTGTTTTAAAGAGAGGGGCATCAGCCCCCCCCTCCCCAGGGGAAACGCACTGCCATGCGTGACCTCCAAGTCCCGATGACACTATAATGCTCCTCCATGCTCCGGCTGTGCGGCATCCTGGCGCCTTGTTCACACTGGGGAGTTTTCTGCGTGACAGGGATGTTTGTTCTTTCCTCACTCAATAGTTGGATCAGCAGTCAGACGCCTTCGTTACAGGGATCGTTACAGGTTTCAGCCTCGCGGTGATGGGTTGGCTCTCCACCGTATCAGTGTACTATTGTGTAATTTAGCCTGTTCCTGGGCTTAGAAGCGATGGAGTGTGAGGGAGGCCCTGTGCAACATCATGCTGCTGCTGGGACATGTAGACACTCGCCCCCCTGTGCCATTCCAAATATGCCACTGCATGTTCCTCACGTTCTTCGCACAGCATGTTCCTCACCACCCCCATCCCCATGGGGCGTGTTTGTGTCGCAGGCTATTGGGGCCATTGTGCCTTAGTTGCATGGTGTCCTCTGCCTATTGTGGAGTAGAAACCCAACACTGGCCCGCCTCACACCCGGAGTCTGCTTTCCCCATCTGCGTGTTCTGGCGGAGAGCCAGAGCAGCGATTGTTCGCGGTTTTCCCTGGGAGAATGGGAGTAGGCAGGGGGAATGTTGTGTCCGCCAGCATGTCAGCTTGACTCCTCCCACTCCGCCTAGTGACTGCAGGTACTGCGACTGCCGGGGTCAACTGGTCGAGCTCACTGAGACGTTCAGCTGAGCAGAGCTGAAGCTCCAAGGCATTGCGGGAAGGCCGCAGTCAAGCCCGGTGCGTTATGGGTAGGAGGATCTCCTGCATCACCTACAATGGGTGCATTTACCACAAGCGCACATTTCGGCGTGTGAGCAGAGGTAATCCACTGGTGTGACCGGCAATGCCATCATGGTGCCCTCTGTAGAGATTCTCACCGTGGTGAGCAGTGAGAGTGCGAAGCCAGATTACCCCAGAACAATACCTGTCAAATATTTAGTAGGACAGGACAGCAGTTTGTTCCTTGTTTCTCTCAAAAACCACCTCTACCGGCCTAATACTTCTCCACGTTCCCTGTATACTCTTAATCTTTCACTTTCTGCTGGTTTCAATAATTGTTAGGGTCTTGCTTTGTTTGAGAGTTGTTGTGTAGCTCTTGCTCCAGCATTTCTTGCACTCGTACCTGGGCATTCACCAGAAGCTTAGCCCAGCTGCATGGATGTTTATTCGACATCCTTGACAATATGTTTGTAATGTGCTGTTTGCCTCACTTGTACGTCACTTTGGATAAATGTTTCTGCTAAACGACATAAATGTAAATGTGGTAAAAACCTGACATTTGTTCTTCATTTTCTATGCAGCGATACCATGTAATTTATATTTCATCCAACCATCACTTCATCCATCCATCCATCTATCCATCCATTCATCCTCGAACACCTCATCCAGTACAGGGTCTCAGGGATTTTGCTTTCAGGCAATACTGGCATCACTTTTGCAAAGCATGACCTCTGCAATAAATGAATCTTGTGTTTTGCAATTCAGCAGTTAATTGCCAATAGAACCTTTGTTTAAACTGTACTGTACCAGCAATTAAACTAAATAAATACAGAAATTAGGGCAGAAAATAAATATTTTCTTGGCAGTTTACATGGTTGTCAGTGTTTTGGAAATGGAGCAGACGCCCGGGCTAGGTGGCATGTACTGTAACTGGTCGGCTTTTGGTTAGAAATTATGGAAAAGCATCTCATTTTAAATGACTATTTACTAGGTGCTGTCAAGTCAATGTTGAATTCTAGTGACCATATAGACGGAATTCCCCAGAATTTCTGTGTCCTGTCCAGGTCTACAGGCTTCCCAAGGCATGTTTATTGCGGTGCCTTTTGATTTCATCCATGTTTTCCTTGGTTGTCTTCCACCACCTTCAACTTTTTCCAGCATTGTGGTCTCTCCTTTGGGTCTTCTCCAAATACGTCCAATATGTAGCGTGCTAAAAAAAAGCCGCTACTTGCTTGTTGTCCCTGCAACCTATGCTATCCTTAAAAATCTTCACCAGTACCAAAGTTCTTCTTTGTTCAGCTTTCACATCCATAAAGAGCCACACATGCATTTTCTGAACAAAGCTGATCTTTGTTGAGGCCGTTTGGCCCTTCATTACAGCTCGGTTAAATGCCAGTCTGCCATGTACATCTTGACTGCTGGATCCTTTGCTGTTGTTGATTGTTCCAAGGAGGCATAGGTTGTCGATACTCTCTGTGCCGTCGTCATCAGTGATAAATTTGGCTGTCCATCCTGTGGTATTACCCATGGTTTTCATCACATTGAGCCATAGTCCCACCTTTTCACTCTGTTATTTAAATTTCCTTATAAGTGCCTCCAGCCGTTCGTAGTTTTCTGCTGTAATTGTGATGTCATCAGCACGCCGAAGGTGTTGAGTTGCATAGCAGTGCCAGATCTCCTGAGAACCTTCGTGGCTCCTGGTCCAGTTCCATAACCCTCATCCTGCACAGAACTTGACCTGGGTCTGAATGGTATAAATGGTGCTTTGCAAAGCCTCCCTATGCTGCAGGCTTTGATCATCCATGAGGTTTCTGTGTGCTGTTGTGCTATTACTGCCTGGTGTCTTTATAGCATGGAAATGTGAAGCAGTTTTCTGCTATCTAGTCCCATGGAGAGTATTTAATTCATTTATTAATGGAGATTTTCTTTAATAAATTATTTTTTATTCTTATTAAGTGGTCAAAGTGGCTGGTTAATTAAATGTTAAATATGAATTAACCGTGACCCTCGTCAGGAGAAGTGGTCTTGACAGGAATGAGACATAAATGAGTTATTGAAGCAGTAATTCTGAGCCGTTAGTGGCACAATGAGTGAGTGAGTAAGTGAGTGAGTGAGTGAGTGTTTGCGGTTCTCCTCTGAGGAGCTGTGGGAATGGGCTCTGGCTCGCCTCCCCCACGCGCCCTGTTACGTCAGCTCCCCCCACACATCGGCGGTAATGTCAGCGACAGGCGCGTTGCTCTCAGAGCCAGCGGCAGCGTCACACAGCACCCTTGTTGTCCAGCTGCGTGTGGGAACATGCCAGTGGTGTGTACACGTGACCCCCTGTACGGCACTGTGCCTCCCCAGGGGGTGGCGTTGGCTGTTTTTTTTTCCCATCAAAGACTCCTGTGTCACGCTTCAGCGCCTCCCCCCCAAAGCCACACGTGCCCTGAGCATGCGCCAAAAATAAAGAGGAGAGTCTGTTTTGTGTTTCTCCTGGCTGAGGAGCTTTGGGAGCCCTCCTTTCCCGAAATCCATCCTCCTACCGCTCTGCAGCCAGGGAGTCCGGAGCCAGAGGGCACAGCTCTCTGGAAGGCCAGCCGTGACTCAGGAGGCTCAGGGCTGTGACCCCAAGTGGGAGGTCAACAGTGGGGGCAGTACTCAGGGTGACTGTAAACAAGATGTAAAACAGGGCTGAGAGTCAGGCTCAGTGAACATCCCCGCTGACAGTAAAGACGTCTACATCCACCTTCGAGTGTTTACCCTTTTCTGCTCCACTCTGAGCTTTCAGCCTTTTGAGCTGGAGATAAATATATAATATGTATTGCATATATCAGTCCAGCAGCACCCAGAGGCTCTTAGTGGAACACCTGAAATTGCAGGGCATTGGGTGCATTTGGATTTCTGACAGCTCCAGAAGCTTCAATGTACATTTCTCTGCCGTTGCTGAAATGGTGTCTTCGCCCTCTATGTTTCAGAAATTGAGGCGAAGGAGGCGTGTGATTGGCTGCGGGCGGCGGGATTCCCTCAGTATGCTCAGCTCTATGAAGGTAAGACGCTCAGGTACTGCTTACGTCAAACACATGTCTTTATTCTCTTCAACGGTAATAGTTTATAAAGTGGACTTTTACTTTGTGTGGAACACTTTGTAATCTGAATTTAAGTGCCATTTAGGGAAATCTCTCATTTTTCATTAGGGCTAATGAGTTACAGTGTGTAGCTACTGTATAATGTAAAAGTGTGCTCCCCCTACGCAAGTACAATGTACTGCCCCACCTTTGTTTGGTCCCCCTTTCTGACCGGTACAATGAACCGATCCAAACTTTAGGAGCCTTCGTCTTCACAGCTGTATTCCATCCTCCTTAAAGCCAGACCTCCTCAAAACCAGGCGAAGCGAGAGTGAACAATCTCTGGTGGGTTTGGGCCTGGGTAATTCCAGGGTAGAGTTACTACCCAAACACATCCTGCTGGAGTCAAAGAAGGGAGGTCATGGGAAAAAGCCTCTGTTATCATGGTTAAAAAAAAACACTGGCTTCCCACCCCCACCCCCCACCCAGCTGTTTGAAGTGTGAGCTTGCCACTAATGTCTCTCTGGCTGGGCAGCACGGGGAGCTGTGTGTGTGTGTGTGTGTTTGTGTGTGTGTGTGTGTGTGTGTGTGTGTTTGTGTTTGTGTTTGTGTGTGTGTGTGGGGGGCTACACTCATGGGAACCTTAACTGCTGCCTCCCGTTTTCACAGAAGGGATCATACTGGCTGTATATTAAACATTTACTTTGCTTTAAGGATTTGTACTGCTGAGGTGTCTTTTTACCAAAACACAAACAGATCCATCCCGAATAAAACCCAGGAATGGTGTCATGCCCATCACAGACCTCCCAGGTTATGCGAGAGCTGTATAAGGCCGACTTTCAAAAGTTAGGTGTAGTAACCGGTAACGTAGACGAGCAACGAGGGAACGCCAGAGTTTACCTCCGTGGTTGTTATCACAACATGGGGAGGGTGAGAGGTTTGTGAAGGCTGCTTGGTCTCACATGACCAGGCTGGAATGGCTTCCCAGCCAATCAGCACGTTTAGGGCTGTGGATAAGGCAGCTCTGATGTGTTTCCCCCCCAGCTGCCCAATGCAAAGGATACACAATGGACATGGCTGTGTACTTTTAAAGGGGAATGTCTAATCTAGTGCCTTTCATTATAGATTTATTGATCTTTTCATGTCCAGTGAAATTCATGAAAGCAGCGTTGGCACAGAGATTTCCTCTGGGAACTCCGCTTTACACCTACAGTCTATAGAAATGCTGCCCCAGTGAATTAGCAGCTCTGAATAGCCCTTCGTGTATGAGTGTGTTTGAGCAACATCCCTCCGCCCAGGATGTACCCAGACCCCAGCCCCCTGTGCCACCACCGCACTAATTGGATACGCAAGTCACCAAAAATGGACGGGGGTGGTGGGGAATTATAGGCAGGGCTTCGTTTGCAGAATTCACAGTGTTTCATTTACCGAAAGGAGCACTGAGCCATTTTAACTCCCCAACAGACTCTCAGTTTCCAATTGACATTTCGGCTGTGAAGAAGGACCATGACTTTCTGGAAAAGGACCTTGTGGAGCCTCTCTGCAGGTAAGGAATCCGTCTGTCATCTTGGGGGGTGGGGAGGTGGGGTCTAGGAGATTACTGCCTTTGCTGCCCAACAGCCTCCCCCCCCCCCATCTACCATGTGTTTTATTTATCAATAAGCTTTGATTAGGCCTCAGTTTTCTGTGTCTTTTTGTAGATAGTGCAAGGGAACACAGGGGACCAATAAGCACAGGATCATAGGGGCTGGCTTACAGGTCTTCTGCACAAAGGGGCAGGTCCCATCACTTCTCACTGGAAGGAAGTGTTCATTGTTGTACAGCAGAATATCACTCACCCCTTCGCCTGGCTTCTTATAAATGCAGATTAAATTTGGGAACCGTTCCAGCTTTAGAGTAATCATGGATTTGCCCCTCCTTCTCTCTAGAGCACGGGCTATATGTCCTGCTTGCTTTGGCCGGGACCCAAAGGGAACAATCCTGGCTGTTAATCCCAGCCTTTTCTTAACTAGCTGCTGTTTACAGAATGCCGTTGTCGTTGGCAGCACTTCCGGCAGTGTGGGAACAGCCCCCCCCCCACCCCTGCTGTAGGACAGGGCCATCACCCCAGGACCAGAGCATGTTAAGAGGAACACAGAAGATGTACAGTGTTCTTGGGCCGCCTTTGCCGTTCAGTCCTGCTCTCTTTCTTCCCTCCCCAGTCTACCCCGGCAAGTCATTCACAAACTGAACTGAAAACAGCTTTTTCCCAGCTCAGGTCACCATAGAGACAGGAAATGGTGGGGGGGGGCATGCGTCACAAGACTCCAGATACTGCGAGCGGCATTGAAAAACTAATCTAAATTCCAATCTTGCGCCATGACGGACAATCGCGGCATCTGGGGCGTGGCCACCAACCCTCTCTCTCTTTGCCCCGCCTCTTTTCGTGTTTCTCCTCAGACAGACACAAGGCCTCCTGGGAACAGTTCCCCTCATCTGAGATCATAGGCGCGGCCTCTCTGAACCTCCCTTGTTCACTGTTGTGCCCCCACAGTCAAAGGTGCATGTTGACAAAGGCTACTTTGGGTCCAACCTCAGCTTCTGTGTGTTTCAGTAGCTGAGAGTATAACCTTGTAACCAGGAAGTTGCTGGTTTGAGCTGCAGGAGCACTGCTGATGTTAAGCAATTCACTGAATACGAATAAAGCAGATAAAATGTAAGCTGGGTTAGTCACTAATAAATAAATAAAACTCAACACTGGAAAAGTTTTACTAGAAAAGCTACTTCATACATTAGGGGTAGCTGTTGGCAAGCCTCGCAGCAGCCTTGCGAGTGATAAGGAATGAAAATCCTTATTCCCACAAATCATTCCATTGTCTGTCAAGTTGTGGTTTCCTTGTGTGTAATTAAAACTTAATGTTTTCATCATCTCTTTTGGTACTATTGTCCTCTCAGTATCTCTCTTCTCCCTCTCTCTCAGACACACACAAACACACACAGACAAGCGCTCACGTCGTTTCCAGTAGATTTTCCATGATTACCACCCAGTCCCAGCTCTCCCACAGTCCTGTGATCACCCCCTCCGCTGGCTCCCATGATGCTGGTTTATGGGAAATGTTATAAGGCACCATTGTTATTTCCAGGGGTTTTTATGGAACTTAAATAGAGACGAGCATCTTAAACAGACTAAGTTAATCGAAAAGGTATGGTTGGGAACACTTCTGAATGTGGGTTGTTTGCGAGCCCATGCGATACTGCCGGCACTGAGCCACAGGCTAACCCACCTGCCTTTGTTTAGGTCTGGGGAGCCTGTATGCATGTTTCTGATGCCCCCCATTCTGCCCACCAAAAAAGGAACAAAATCCTCTTTTCTTAAGGGTGCGCCAGGCTGCTTCAATTCAATTGAATTCAATTTATTTTTATACCACGCCTTTCACAACAAAGTCGCCCCAAAGCGCTTTACATGATGTTTGAGAGAATACTAAGACAAAGAATTTAACTAAA
>JAAGVU020000036.1:14603769-14623452 GCA_011763525.2 Mormyrus iriodes | reverse complement strand
TTTCTGTTTGTTTTAGGCATAACGGGTTAGGAAAACACACTTTGTACCCAGGAACAAAATAAAAATAAAAATTTGTTCCATAGTGTAATTGATGAGGTATTGGTTAGTCAAATATGGTGTGCTAGTGGTTGAGTCAACATATATATGGGTATTCTGGATGGTTCCTGCAAATACTGGGGTAACTTTAGGAGAGGTTTTGAAATGGCTAAGCTAACACACTTTGATAGACATGAAATCATAGTCTTACACCAACAAGAAGGTCATTTACTCATGGTTCTCTGACATATATACCATGAATTTTACAGCAATGACTCAGACGTCTCCGTTCCATGGTGTGCAGTGTTTAATGTAGTCCTCTGTGTTATATAAACTATATACACAGTACATTAACCTAGCAACCATTTACTCTTGTTGGCCTAAAGGGTGCAGTCAAAAATAACACTGAAGCCACATAAATACAGGCATGTTCTGTCCGGTCTGTGTTGCATTTTTAACACCGCTTCCCTTCTGCATGGCGCATGGCTTTATAGGACCCTGCTGTGTACAAACAGATTCTTGTCTGTCATTAAGCCACTAATTAAATTTCTGAGGGGGTGTGGGGGGGAGGGGAGTCAAAGAGTTACAACTGCTTTGGCTGAAGGGTGGCAGGGGTAGGATGAGTGCTGGTCGCTGTGCTATGGCGCTATGCTGACATTAGCCACCTCTGCCTTTCCCCTGTAGAGCCATGCAAAAGAAGTATGCCACAGGGAGACCCGATCAGAAGGACCTTAAGGAGAACCTGGCAGCGACCCAGGGGCTGGCCCATATGATCACAGAGTGCAACCGGCTCTTTGAGGTGAGAGACAGCCTGGTGCCAGGGTGTGGAGCCTTAGAGGGACATCCTCACTCATCCGGACAGCGTCTTGTAAAGCCGAGCATCTCGGGACAAGCGCCAACTTTTCCGCGCATGCTGGACCCCCAGATTCCCCACGAGATGGTCACGCAGTCGCGGAACTCATACGTGGAGGCGGAGCTACAGGTGCCCTCGTTGGAAGAGCTGTGCAGGCAGCCGGAGCAAGACGACTGCTCCTACCGGACCCACATGGACAGCCTGATCCAGAACCTACTAAAGGAGACCCGCGACAAGTCCAAGGGCTGGGTGTCATGTTCTAGTGCCAACAACACAGAACTCTCTTACAAGAAGGTAAGGGAAGGGAAACACTGGTGACTGGCATGTATAAAGATGCCTAAAACACTGCTGAATGAAAGAAGCAGATACAATCCCGTGCAAAAGATTTAGGCAGTCAAAAGAAATGTTTAAAGCTATTTATCTGGGAAGTAAGTGCACTTTTGCTCAGAAGAAAAACCCAATTAGTATTAGAACATATGCAAAGTAATAGTAACAATGAAAGCTATTACTATTAACTTCCTCTGTTCTCCAAAAAGTTACTGATATCTAGTTGGATGGCTGTTTTAATTCCCAAATCTCTCTGCAGGCGCACCTCAGCCATTCAATGTATTTATTAAATTTCACCACCAGCTCACTTAATTAATCAATTTAGTTAAGATTAGTTAAAAAAAAAAGCCAATGAGATGCTGATTAGCTATGCGAGGTGTGGTCAGGTCATTAAACACGTGGGTGTATTGGATGTTGCTGCTAATACTGAGGTGATTATTTGAGGAGAGCTTTTATAATGGCTAAGCTGAAACACTGACATAAAATCATAGTTTTATACCAGCAAAGATCACTTAAACCTCATTTTCTGTGGCTGCCTAACACTTTTGCACAGTACTGTATAAGACTTTCATGACACCTTCCTAAGCTGTACACCATCTTCATTAACATTACATGAACATCAATACATCTGTACAACTGTATAAGTCAACAGGACTTCTTTCATGTATCTTTGCATGTATCTTTTTGTCACCAATATGGCAGAAACATTCATAAAAGACCTTACTGAAAACCTTTTCACCATCATCACACTTATTCAGAGAGCACATACCGTTTTTGTTAGTTATGGTTACTTAGCCAAAATAAGCGGAATCCTATATCTTGATGAATAAGGCAGCACTAGGAGACCGTCCTGTGACTACAGCCACCTGATAACACATTTAGTAAGTTTACTGACTGTTTTCCAGGAATTGGGCGATGACTTTCCAGTGACTCACCCCTCCACTCTTCACCCTGCTGCAGGTTGGCGACGGAAACCCCCTGAGGAGATGGCGGGTGTCAGTGGAGGTGGAGGCCCCTCCATCAGTAGTGCTGAACCGCGTGCTCAGAGAGCGCCACCTATGGGATGTGGACCTGCTGCAGTGGAAAGTGTGCGAGACACTGGACAGACAGACGGAGGTGTATCAATTTGCCCTCAGCGGTATGTCCCCACACCCCAGCCGGGACTTTGTGGTTCTGAGGTGAGTTGGGTGTCAGGGTGAAATGTTTTGGGGGGGTGAGTGCTTCCATTTCCCTTCTTTCATCACCTTCCCTTCTTCCACAGGTCATGGAGGGTGGACCTTCCTAAAGGCACATGTGCGCTGGTATCCGTCTCGGTGGATCATGAGGACACCTCACCCATGGGTGGAGTCCGGGGCGTGGTCCTGGAGTCACAGTACCTGCTCGAACCGTGTGGCTCTGGGAAATCCCGTCTCACTCACATATGTAGGATTGACCTCAAGTGAGTTAATGACGGATCTGCATTTAGGATTTTCTATTTGCATTTTCGTAAGTTTCCTCAGAGTGTGTTCACAGCATCTACCTGTAACCTGATATGTCACATATGGAGGTTTGGGCCTGTGTATGTCATTCTGACCTGTATCCCTGAATGATTCCTCTGAACATCTGGGTTCATGCTACTCATCCATACTTCGTTGTCTTTTAGGGGAAGAACGCCCGATTGGTATAACAAGGCCTTCGGTCACCTGAGCGCGGCTGAAGTCGCCCGGATCCGTAACTCCTTCCAGCCACTCGCCACCGAAGGCCCAGAGACCAAGATCTGAATGTGAAGTCGTGATTCTACTGGCAGGCCCAGCGTGTGTGGGTTAACCCCCAACCCCGTCCTATAACAACATAAATAGCAGCCTCATTTTGACATTAAAAACTTATGTGTAATTTTTTTAACTTATGTATTCAGGATATACCATATTTAAACAGTCTATTTTGGGGTAAAAGCCTAATTATTTATATAACAGATAATTAACTACTAATTGGACTAGGATATTCCTGAGAAATGGGGTTGGAATGGAAACAAAGTGGGATCACAAGTTACCGGCAACTTAACATGACAGTCCTGGTTTGGAAGGGTAGGACTAAGGCTATGGTACGGGGCTGCGGAACGGGACCCAGGACAGGAGCTGGGTTCCAGGTCACTCTCCACAGTGGAGCTCTCCATGGCTTCCTGCACGATCGCCTAAGCTGGTGCTCTTCTGTCCCTCGCACTAGACGTCACATGACTTTGGGAAGGCCAGGCAGCCTGCCACCTTCCCTAATTAGCCTTAGCATCATTGTCTGTACTGTTGTTGTTATTGTTACCATGGTAATACTGTTATAGCTGTTGCTCTGGTCTATATCGTTCTCTACGATGTCTGGGACATTTAAACGTTCAGAAGCTTCTGCGAAGCATTTTTCTCTTCGTTCATTTTGAAAACAAAGCTATATTTTAGGGGTATGTGAAGCATGCCGGCATGTGCACCTCAATCCACGTGCACATGAATGCACACACACGCCTGCAGACTGTACATACTGTATATATTAAACGATACAATTGGCATACTTTTTCCTTTGCTCTTATCGAAATTATACAAAACTGTAAGCTGGTTTTACTGCGCTTCTTTGGTACTGTTTGTGAGAGTGTAATTTAATTTGACTTAACCCTGTCGTTTGGAGGGTGAAAACTCTTGACTCAGGTTTGACCTTTTTCATACCTGCTCTTATACTCAGCAACGTTTGAAGGGGGAGAAAGTACCTCCAAGACCCTTTTTCTTGAAAACATTAAAAGACCCCAAACTCTGGAACTTGTGTACTTGATTGTCTGTCCTTTGTCTTAACAAACAGCGTCTGAACGTGACCGATAAACAGACTCATGTGCAGTTATCCTGTGATAACCTTTTGAACCCGAAGGCTTTCATGGTCCCACACATGCTCCAGCCCCTCGTACCTTCCCTCAATAGGCAGTGCGTGACGCAAGTGCGCAGGGCTGGCACTGAAAGGCCCACTCTGTTCCAGTCCTGGATGGAATGCTCACAGGAGGTTGAGCTTAGACAGGCCACTGTACAGCCATGCCCGCAGCTGCACCCAGAGCCAGGACCTTCCCACTCCAACACTTGTCTTCCTCACTTACTCCTCAGAAACCACAGGGTTTTATGAGGTATCGGTGTGATTTGAGGGGATGGGGGAGACTGCATGGCAAAAGCCTACTCTTTTATAAGTTAAAGATGGAATTCAGTGATATATATGGGGGAAGGGTGACTTTCAGTCACAGTCTGGGATTGGAACCAGCTGTGACCCCGAAGCCCAAGGCTGTGCATGAGAGTGCCCTGTGAGGTCACTTCCCGTCTCAGAGACAGCTCTGCGATTCCCATGAACTTCTGGCGAGGAAAAATAACAAGAGGATGTCCCAGGAATCTCTCAGAAGAGAGTGTTTGAATTCTTTCTCCCCACAATCACCTGCTCGCTGTTAAGATAACTTGAAAATCGTACAAATCCAGACAGCCCCACATGGACATAACATTTAAAAGAATGTAAATGCCATCTACCTTGATTGTGCTGATTAGGCGTGTTTGAGAATTTTCATCGGTAAAGTCGCTTATTTGTTTGTCAGCGTACGTGTGTTCATTTTAATGAACAGTTCTTCATATGACATTGATTCGAGATATATAACCGGTGACTATTGCATGATCAAATATGATAACTTAAGCAAAATCTGAAATAGTTAAAAATGAAGAATTGCATGATGTAGGTTTGATACCATCGAATGCCAAACGCTTCGTTATAAATATAAATGTCAAGAAACCACTCTCCACGATGCAGGAATGAGCGTTACAGAACTCTTTAAATGCACGATCGAGTTTTTCTTCAAATAAAGCACTCCCTGCTACCACGACAGGCTTCTTTTCTTTTTCACGTAATTATATGTCATGCACGTTCGTGTTTTAACAGAGTAAAGACAGAACTCCGCTTAGATTAGCCGGGTTAACCGCGGCTCTGTCTTCCCCTGGTGGGTGGCCTATATACTGCATGACAATGATCGCTTCAGTCTTCCAGCATGACCAGCAACAAATGTTTAAAAATAAAGAAGAAAGCAGAGTTTATTTGCAGAAGTTGGTAACATTGCCTGTGTGTTTATGGACTTTGAGTTGCGAGACTCCGCCAACAATCTGTCTTGTCGGATTTAAGGTAATCTGGGCTAAATGTAAGTGACTGAAGATAAATTCGATTCAAACTGGGCTACCTTAAATCCGACAAGTTATCCGACTAAGCAAGAAATCCTGCTTCGTGACACAGGTCCCGGGTGTGCTGTTGTCGGCCGCAACGTCCGCAGTGTTGATTAGGCAAACTAGCCGCTATAGGCGTGGGACACGGCGTCGCAGCATCCAGAGAGCAATGCAAGAAGAAACAACTCAGACAGGCCCTTCAATGAACTGAACGCCGAATATTCAGGGATAAAATACATCGATTAATAATTTCAAAAAAAAAAGTTCGTTTCAACACACCAGAACTATTTAGCAGTCCAGCATTTATGACCTCATTAGATTTGTGCTGCTGTCCGTACAAGCGTCAGTAACGTACTATACGTACTATAAACAAGCGCGGTGATTTGAAATGCTAATAATGGTGTAAATGCATCCTACATCACCTTACTATTAATTTAATTTAAAGATGCCGGTCGAGTTAAAAAAAAATTATCTTTCGACAATGATCACTTGCGATGGGGCCACTAGGTGGCAATGCTGCTCTTTTATTGTTATTATGACGACTCTGAACTCTGACAGTAGGTGTAATTGGGGGTAATACGTTAATACTCTTATAAAGAGAATTTGCCTTAAACATACTGAGCTCTGTGGAATAATAGTTATTTATTGCAGCCAAATAACCTTTACATATCAAAATTTTAATATGCATACAAGTATACATTTATTGACAATAATATAAGTATTACTTTTTGCATAAACTAATCTATTAGTTTTGTCATTGACCGTTGCTAAATAGCACAAAATGCGCCCTTGTGCCCTTTTAGGATTATTTGATGAATTTGGAGGTGTTTTTTTCTATCTTTAATCAACACATTAAGTATCACTGAATATTTTTTCTACAAAAAAAATGTCAGTGTGTGATGTTATCATTTGGCTGTAAAAAGGAAACATTGATTATCAGATTTCAAACTGAAGGAAATGTGCTACAATACTCAATGAGCACCATCACACTGTTTTTTCAATGTGGAATACATATTGTATTATATCTGTTTCTAAACACCTCCTCTTGTTTTCTGCCTCAGGATCCTGTAGCCCATGAGTTGAGAAACTGAGCCCTGAAACTGCTGCTCTTGGGTCTTCTGTGACTGGTCGTGGCCTTCACTGGAATTCTGCATATTGAAGTTTCCACAGTACGATTTTTGTTGACCTTCTTTTTGACACACCCCTTTCTGATATACCAATGGAGGCCGCCTGGCATCCTGGCCTGGCTCCTGCCTAGGGGGCACCCTTTGCTGCTTTCCCCTAGGCTGGTTCCTCCATCTGGGCCTCCAGTCATGTTGGGGATGCCAATGGAAACGCTCCATGTCTGTGGAAGGGGAGCTCTGTAAAAGTGACGTGTCTCTTGGCCATTCACAACGCTTTTCTTCAAATGCTCATATATACACGCTCTTACTTCATTGGCACTCTTTCTGAAAGCCTCTTCAGTTACTGCAAGCCTTCTTGCTGCCTCTTGAAATGCTTTTCCTCTTCTGAACTGTGCCTCTTGTTTAGACACAACTGTCTTTTCATCCTCCTTTTTTCTGTCATTCTCTGCCACAATCTGATTTGAGGTTTTGCCCTCAGTGGTGTTACTCCTAACACTATCCTTGACTTTAATGTTGAATTACACCCTGATTATAATTTTATTCTCCATCTATGTAGGATTCTCTCAATATAAAATGCAAATGCTGCCAACTGGAGATAATGCCTTCTAATAGGTCAGTGACATTGTAACCATAACAACCCAGATAACATTCTGTCCGCTTGTTAAGTCTAATGTAACCCATGCCATAAAATTGTTTTTGGGGGCAAACAGCCCCAACACATCACAATGGCAAAAGTACCGTGAACCTAGCAAGAATAAGCACAAGAGGACCTCTGCAGAACACTGGATAACTCCACTCAGGGGCCGGAAATCACATGACCTCCACACCTGGCCCAGATATAACATTATGGTATCTTCAGGAACAGGGATGGTACCTCCACGAGGAGGCTCGAAAATAGCTCCAATATAGTCCTAGATATGATGTCAGTGTAGGCATGGGCAATCTTATCCACAAAGGTCCAGTGTGTATGCAGGTTTTCAGGATAACCTTTAAGTCAGGTTCAAACCCAGGTGTGAGGACTCAGCCATCAGTCCTCTAATTAGGGAGTTGCAGTGAAAACTCATGTACCCAACAGCTTTTTCGGGATAATACTGCCCACCCCTGCGCAATACCAGGAACTAAACTAAACCAATCCTTTAAGCCATCCTACAGATCTCCAGTTAAATGCTTTTATTGTGAAGCAGTAGACGTAGAAAAATTGGGTTTGTATTAGCAGTAGCTTAATACAGCTCAGCTATGACTGTAAGTCAGCCATCAGTTAAAAACAAACAAATGTTGGGGAACATAAATGCATAGTTTCCTGTACATCCCTTACACAGTTTTTATCAGAAGGTAGACACTGCCATTAAGAATGAAATCCACTATAAAAAAACGAGGTTGTTACACACTGTAAATACGTCAAATGGGTATTACTGGAAAAATGAAATGCGACCAAGAATAGTATCAAAAATTTTCTATTTAACAAAAATCTTTAAGGTCTTTAAGAAAATATTAATAACGTTTCAAGACGCAGATACCCTGCACACCAAACCAAACGGTTTCTTAACGCAAAATAACAGTATGCTGATCTTCTTGGGTAGGGAAGCTGACAGTGACACGCCTCCTTGGTCTTCCCCCATTTGCTGCCGGGGTGAGCCACCACGTTGCATGTAATCATCAGCGGCAGCACAGGAGACATGACTCAGCATCTGTAATCACAGAAGCAGATTTTCATACAAAATTTCATGAACCCGCATTGCAACCACCAGCATTTATGTTTTAAAAGGATACACGTAACCACTAGCTTTTAAACTGAAAGTCTACTGTCTGACATTTAAAGTTCAACATATCTGCATTCTTGCCGACAGTTAAGATTAGAAAATCTCTCATGCCTGAACGGTAAATATACAGTTTGAGGTAGGACAGGATTTGTCAACTACCATTTCAATTAAAAGAACCTGGATTTCGTTTAAGCGCCACGTTCTTGCTGTGTGCTGATTGGTCAGTCTCCTATAATCATGCATGTGTCACTAATGCTAATATGAAACAGCTGGATGAGTCTTTCAATCAAGGAAATAGTCAAGGTACAACAAAAACTGAACTATATAGCAAAGCATAGCAGCTTTTAAGTTTTAAAGTAGTTTGTAAAATCTGAAGTAGATCAAAGAGTCCCCCCTTGACATGGATTAGGTGATCACCCTAACTAGTTGTGTTCTGACAGCCCATGCTAATTTTAGCACCAATTGTATATCTGTTATTTAAATTTAGGGGTATGCTACGAAGGTAGATTAACAAACACCACCGGATTTTCAAATTATGTATTTCTATACATCTTTATTAATAAGTGCAGTGTGTCCATCCACCACCAGTGACTGTAAGCGATAGACTGTAACTAAATGTATTTGCGAACCTTCAACTATTGATAAAAATTTGTTCGTAAAGTAATCTGTGAAAACCAAGTGGTGTGCAAGTGTCGCTATCAACTTAAAATGCTGACCTAATACCTCGTCGCAGCGGAGATGGCCACTTTTCGTAGATGTTAACCAGACTTAGAATACATAGCGAAGGGGCTCGAAATGCAGAAATGATCGGTGCGCATCTCTGCCGGTGGACATCAAAGGTCTGTGATTAAAAACGGCCTGGCTTGCTGAAAGATATTACAGGCGGAAAACTGGATATCGTATACAGTGATCCTTCGTCTATCGCGGGGGTTGCATTCCAGAACCCCCCGCCAAAGGTGAAAATCCGTGAAGTAAAAACCATATGTTTATATGGTTATTTTTGTATTTTTTAAGCCTTTATAAACCCTTTATATTCTTTTAGATATTACGTAAGATTCGTTTTGTATGTAATTATGTATGTAAACACACTGTTTATATACTACGCACAAATATACGTATCGCATTGAAGAGTTTTATTTAATGCGTAAAACGTAGTTGTAAACTCATTCTAATAAATATTTTTACAAAAATAATTTTATATTTACTATAATATACAGTGATGCGCTCGTTTTACTTATCCAGTTATATTAGATATAGTATGATTATTCCTTTAATAGTATTTTATTTCTAAAATACAAACACTGCAGTCACGCGCTATTTGCATTCTGGTTTCTGATTGGGTAGCTTCTCAGGCATCCGCCAATAGCGTCCCGTGTATGAAATCAACAGGGAAAACCACCTGAGGAAGCATGTACCAGAAATAAACAGACCTATGGTCCGCAGAAATCCGCGAACCAGCGAAAAATCCGCGATATATATTTAGATATGCTTGCATATAAAATCCGCGATATTGTGAAGCTGCGAATGTTAAAGCGCGATATTGCAAGGGACCACTGTATACGTCTAATTTTACCGCGGTCTCCCGGGCAAGCCATTTCGAGAGTTTGGGAAAGCCCCTTTGTTACGTCAGGCAGTATGCCTACTTCCTCAGTTTGATCGTTCCAACTGCTGTTTGATATAGGTGATCCTGAAACATAAGCTGCTCCGAAACAGGTTAGTAAGGCGTGTAGCGTAAGTTACCGTGGCGATGTGTACTGCTGAGAAGCAAACCCATGTCATTATAACGGAAAGCCAGAGTTACCGCTTCTTGGCCTCAAAGTTATCTAGCTAAGTGATCCTACTTCATGAGACAGGCCCCTGTTGTCTCGCGGACTAAGTTACTATGGCAACGTGTACAGTCAACAATCATAGTACTGTACTGAATCCACCCCCGCAAATGTTCAACCCAAAATTATGTCCTTGACTCAGTCACATTTAAACTTTCATAAAGTATTTTTTGACATCAGAGAAATATGTTTATGCCCTAAAAATGAACAAACTTAAATTCACGACTTTTTAAGGCTTTAAATTGGTTCAACTGGAATTTAAGCCTTTGAAAGACTTTTTCATACCCCACGAACACCATGTATTAGACTATAAAAGCTAACGCGTGTGTATTTGACAATGTAGTCGGCTAAAGCAAGTTTAAAACTGTATTTAATCTTATTTTACTCAGGCGGCAGGAAAGGATGAGAAACAGGCAGACCCCAAAACAGACTGGCGCCACGTGTGAATAAGCAGTAAGCTGCAATAGAACACAGAAGTATAATGAATAACCTTAATGTAGCTTAATATGACTTAATTACCCAAGTGCGCGGTTTCACAGCTCGCTGTCAGTAAGCGCCTAGCCGGGCCGCATGTGCCGGAGCCGAAATGGGTGAGACGCTCCGGCAGATCCATCCGTCCCTGACTCTTCTGCTGGCTCTTTGTTACTTTTCACCTCAAACGAATAGCCGGATTTAACTGTCAAATCCTTTAACTATGGTAGTAGGTGGCATGTTTACCACCATTTACACCCCGTATTTGCTTGGTGACCCCGATGTTTGGGCCCCCCCCTGTTGGCCACAAACAGTCGACACACTTGGGGGCCCTATAAATAACACACCAGCCCCTGATGCTCCTGTGATTTATTTTCCATCAGGGACGAACAAGTAGCATAAACGACTATGAACAGTGAAAGGAATGTTAGGATAATTCACACAGTTGTGGCAGGTTGTTCAGTACGAGTGCGGTATTTTGGTTGAATCTGAATTCAGCGGCGTGCTTAAAAAGCATGAAGAGGTTGTTTGCAATGACCGATTACCATAATTTTATGCACTCCTCTCTTCATTATCATTCGAGTTAAAACCGAATCGTTTTGGCGAAGGAGAGAGTCATAAAACGCGAAATGTATGCTATAAAAAAGCTGCAGTATTTTAGTTGACTGTACTGTGTGACAACAGAAGTCAACACTTCAGTAACTTTAACTTATGTTTAACTGAATTTATTTTACAATGCAGACAATAGTCGCCTAAAGCATTAGTCTCTATTGAACTTAATTGGGATAAATGACGTTAAGGAGCTACGGCATAGTATGTATTCTGCATGATACATTAATCTACTGATGAAATATTGTTATCCGTCCAATCGTTTGTCCTGATCACTGCATTGTTATTTTCTGAGTTGACGCCTTTAGTCAGGCTCTGTAGACGTCTAGTAATTCTTAAATTATGAATATGGCCACCAGGTAGCGCTGTTTATTTACAAAAATAACTGAGACCATACACTGGGTTTTGTGATTTTGGGCAAACGCACAATATGGACAAAAGTATTGGGACACCTGGCCATTACACCTACAGGAACTTTTCTGAAATCCCATTCTAATTCCATAGACGTCAATATAGAATTGGTCTCCCCTTCTGGGAAGGTTTTCCACCAGTTTTTAAAGTGTGTCTGTGTGAATTTTTGCTCATTCATCCAGAAGAGCATTTGTGAGGTTATGTATGTATGGCTTGCGATCTCCTTCTAGTTTGTCCCAATGGTGTTTGATAGGGTTGTGTGGACCAGTCAAGTTCTTCCACACCAAACTCACCCAATCGTGTCTTTATAGATCTTGCTTTGTGCATTGGGGCACAAATATGCTGTAACAGAAAAGGGCCTTCCCTCGAACTGTTCCCACAAAGTTGGAATCATAGAATTGTCCAAAATGTCTCAATCATTAAGAGTTCCCTCCACAGGAACTAAGGGGCCTAGTCCAACCCCTGAAAAACAACCCCAAACCATTTTCCCTCCTCCACCAAACTTTACAGTTGGCACATTGCAGTCAGGCAAGTAATGTTCACCTGTTATCCGCCAAACCCAGATTCATCCATCAGACTCTCAGATAGAGAAGCGTGATTCATCACTCCACAGAACACACTTCCATTGCTCTAAAGCCCAGTGGTGGAATGCTTTACATCACTCCATCCAATGCTTGCCATTGCGCTTGGTGATGTGAGGCTTGCATGCAGCTGCTTAGCCATTGAAGCACATTCCATGAAGCTCCTGGTGCACAGTTTATGTGCTGGGGTAAATGCCAGAGAGTGTTTGGAACTCTGCAGTTATTGAGTCAACAGAGCATTGGTGACTTTTATGCATTATGTGCCTCAACAGTTGGCGACCTGCAGTCTGTTGCTTTATGTGGTCTGCCACTTCGTGGCTGAATTTCTGTTGTTCCTAAATGCTTCCACTTTGCAGTAATACAACTTACAATTGACCGTGGAATACCTAGCAGGGAAGAAACTTCATGAACTGACTTATTGCAAAGGTGGCATCTTATGACAGTACCACGCTTGAATTCACTAAACTCTTTAAATCAACCCATTCTTTCACAAATATGTGTAAACCTGACTGCAAGGCTTGGCGCTTGATTCTTATGCACCTGTTGCAGACTGAATGAAACTCCAGACACATTGCCTGTTTTTTAAATTATTGCATCAGTCTTTGTGAATGAAATCACCTAAAATATACAACAAAATTGAAACCTGTCCAGTGTTTGTCAGGTGCGAGGAAGCCACTTGCATTGGTGTTACACAACTATTCCTTAACACATCCTTCAAATTTTTTTGCGCAACAACAGCAGGTGTGAGAGAACCCATGTAAAAGATGTTTTTAAATTATAATTATAAATAGGTAAATTACTACCTTAACATAAGGTAGTTGTAATATTTTTCCTCTCTGTATTTTTAGCAAATGTTGCAAATTCATAGATTGTATAACTCAATTTACACCCTTCTGTCTACAATCTTTTCTGTAAGGCTGTCAGTGACAACACTAGGATAAGCACTATGATGCTGAAAACCCCATAGAAATTAGGAACTGAGATGGACAGTCACAACTCACAGGAGTAGGTCAAGTCTGAAGCTTTTGGGGACAAGGTGCTGTATTTACCCTCGTTTCAGTACAATGTGTGGAGCCTTTGGTAAGAAATAAATGACAAAAATGCTGAACAGGAATTTCTGTGGTGTCCACTGAAGGCCAGGTGCCATGATTGTCCTATCACAGGTTGAGCAGATGGGTTACCATACCCCCCGAAAACAAAAAAGTGGAATGCTGAGGGAGCATGCGGTGGAGTAGATGGACCATGGGATTTGTAGTGCAGGCCAAAGACCCGGGTGCCACCATGACACAGCATTTTTTTTAATGGGTGATATAGCAGGGCACTGAGAGCCACAATGCAGGTCAGATTATTTAAAGTGTTTACAGTTCCTCACAGGGATGGGGGTAATGTGCCATGTGACGTAACCCTCAGCAACGTGGCGATGCGATGCAGCGCTCCATGGTGACGGTCGTCAGGCCCCACGGCGGAGCAGAGGCCGTGACTGTGAGGTGACGCCGAGTGCTTGAATTCAGTTGCCTGTGTGCCTCAGGGTTTATGTTCAGCCTGAGCATGGTCTGAACACGCTGACCTTGCACATTCTCCCTAATCGGTGAGGTCAGCGCATCCTCATCCAGAAGTCAGGGCATCATCAAGACCAGTCAGCCAGCAGCTAAGCGTGACTTTATGGATTACTGGGTTTTCTTTTCTGTTCCCACATATGAAATGCTGTTCTGTGCTGGTGCAAATGTCTTACAAACAAAACACTTGCCAGTAATAACTATATTGTTCTGCTGATATGAAAGCATATATTACCCAGCTAAGTACATACTGTGTGGTGCGTAATAATAATATGATTTGTTTAAATTATAGTTATACCCCCTGGAGCCGGGCCAGAACATGGATCAATGTAGTTATATGGGGGGGCAGTCCGTAGCAGTCTAGCCTTGCATCTCCTGGATTGTGGATCTGTGTTCGTGTGCTGTTCCTCCTGCAGTTCAGAAGCATTTAGTTAAGCTAACACAGTGGTAGGCATCCCTGATCCTGGAGTGCCGGTATCCAGCCGGTGTCCATCCTAGCTTATGAGTTACTATCTGCCTGAGATAAGATGCGGTTCATCAGAGACCAAGTAGGATGGAATAATTGCTGGGTAGCACCACTCCCGGATCAGATTTGCCTACCCCTGGGCTAACAGGTGACTCTAAATGGTCTGTAGTGTATGTGTGTTTGTGCATGCGCTGTCAGAGACTGGCATTCTGTGTTTCTGTGTGTGTCCTGTGCTCCTCCAGGCTCCCCGTGACCCAGCATCGGATAAGCAGATATATCAGATGGATGTAGTTCCTGTTGTGTATACTCAAACACTGAATAACTGACATCCAAAGGAGGAGTTGCAGTACTTTATTTTTGCAATAATGAGTTAACGAGGTAATGAGTTAATCAGAGTCAGAGTTTGACGACATTGAAAGTAGCCTGTTCTTTAATTGGTCAGTCAGTTAAGTCTGAGATCTTCTGTCACACCCCTCTGGCTCAGCTTTGGTGTAACTAGATGTAAGTCAGTGCACATTCTTCAGTGGGATTGATGTGATATGTGTGCATGCAACAGTGCCGGAGCTATCATAAGCTCTGCTACGTTGCAGTCCCTGGGCCACAGGCGTTTTTGTTTTTACCCCTAATTTCAATCTTCCTTTTGGTTCAAACACATGCGTTTGCCAGCCTCAATTTGCATCCTCACCCAGGAAGTCAGTGCATTATGAAGACCAGTCAGCCAACCAGTGCAGAACTGAATTGGCTGATTGTGGTTCTCTTGACCCCTCCTAACCCAGGTATTTGCCTAAAAACAAATAGAAGGTCACCTGCTTTTAATATCTGTCCATTTGTTTCAATGTCAGATGTGACATTATTTACATGCCATCAGTACAAAGATATTGAAGCAGTATTTCACCAATACATCACCAAGGCAGAATGATGCTTCAGTAATCTGTCCTCCAGGGCCTCCAGTTTACTCACACACCTTTGAAAAGTTGTGGTTCGGGTGAAATGACTGCTCCAAATTGCTCTCAGCTCACAACTCTGTGTGTGAAGGTGTCAGTGATTCACGACGGGCAGGTGGCGTGTCCGAGATGCGCCCTGACGCCGCAGTGACACACGGCAGGCTGCATCCGGCGATAAATTGCCGAAGGTGGCTGATTGTCACTTCCACAGGGGTGCTGCTTGGCTCGTGTCACAGTCGACAAACTCCTCATTTCCGTGGAAGCAGCCGGTATGGAGTAGTCTGAAAGTGTGCCACATCCAAGCTGCCGCCCCCAAGCCCTCCAAATAAACACACACACAGGCATGCACACACAGACACACACACAGACATGACTCATACCTCTGGATTCCTCGCGTTCGCTGAAGGGACTGATGTCATCGTTTGACATCTCAAACAATGTGACAGGGGAATACACTGATGTGACAGTGCTTGTGCTCCTTCTGAAAGAGCAATCGACACATATTCAAATTCTATAATCTGTAGTTCCCTGGGTTTGACGCACATGACAAGTTAATGAGAGAAAACAAAAACTCCAACTTCAAAACTTTAATATTTTACATTATATAGTTTTTTCCTGCCGCAAACATAATGACGAACAAAATGACAAACATTTATATAGGCTTTTTTCATGTCATTTACATCGAAACACAATATAATCTCAATAAACCTAAAATGAATCTATCACCCCTGAGTTTTGTCTTAAAAAGAAGAAATGGCTTGTGAAAGGAGCCTGTGTCATATTTTCTGAGAGAGATGGACTTAACAGCAGCATCGTAAACGACATGCTCTCGGCAGTATCATCGCAAGGAAGTTTCTTTTGATATTTCAGTCTGGAAGGCTCGCCAGGAAAAACAGCAGAGACACAGCATCTGTCATGCTTCATGTTGGTCAGCCTTAACCACCAAAACGTTCATTAATTTAATGGTGCAAATAATTTTAATGATGCATGGATGCTGGATGCTTAACATGTACCAAATCAGTTGGGTGGAGCGGTGGCTCATGGAGCATCACTCTTACCTCCTGTGTTTGGGTTAGTCTCCTGGATCTGTGTATGTGAAATTTGAATGTTATCTATGTTGTACAGATTACATCTGGGCTCTCCTGTTCAAAGACAGTTAGTTTCACTGCTATATCTCTATTTCCCATAGTTTGTTGGGGGAGGGGGGTGTTTTAACACATTGTGGGGACAAATTCTGTTATATTTTAGCTTGTGGAGACCTTTTTATGACTTATGATTAAGGTTAGGGCTGGGTAAGGTAATATTACAGTGATGCCCGTAGAAATAGGTGGAGAGTCCCCATTATGAAGAGAGAGACTAGTTAGCGCAAAGAGAGACTAGTTACAGCACGGTTCCAGCTCCCTTTGGTTTTCCACTGCAGAAGGTCAGCTCGGTAAAGGTATAGCTGGGTTTGGTGAGCGACAGTGACATAAGACCGAAGGGACGCTTATTTACTGTCCACACGGTGTACAGCATGATTTATTATGTGCTAATTTCCGCTAGCCTATCTGTGAGAATCACTGTGTTATGTTAACATCAAATGCTAGCAGAATTAGCATTATCTTGGAAAATTTGCATTATGAATTCATTCTGTTCAGCCCTTATGTAGTACTTTTTAAGTTATTGGGAATGCATAAATAATGAATAATATATAGAATGTGTTCCTTTTCCAAATTGACCATTCAGATAGTGATGATGCAACCAGCTTGGTTTAGGCACACCTAACTAGCAGGGCTGTCTTAGCATGGGTATGGGTCAGATAAAGCTCACATATTTTACAATGGAAAGCTGTCAGTTTGTGGTATAGGTTGGGTACGGCTCGGTTCCTGGTAGCAGTGGAAAAGTGCTATTAATGTCTTATATGGCTGGGACAGCTCCCAGCCCTTTTTGAATCTGTTTTAGATAAGTGGCTGGAAGATGGATTGATTAGCTAAGTCTAATTACCCATAGCCCTTTGTTACCATTATAGGCTAAACACATTTATAAGTCTAAAAGTCATTACTAACAAATATCTCATTTGCATGTGATAATACTCATACTAACTGATGAATAAGATAGATTCTCTGTGTCACACAGCAACTGAGCAAAGCATCATGGAGCCAGAAGGACTCATTCTGCTTGGGCACCTTTTACACACAGACGGAGAAATATCCCATTAAAAGAATGGCCTTTGTCTGGATGGCATCGGTGATACAATTCAAACAAGTTTGCCATAAGGAGACCTGAATCCATTAGCCTACATCTTCACAAATGATGCCCTAGATTGGTAAAGACTGAAGCCTTGCTGCAATTTATATAGCTATAGATGAAGCATAAAGTCTGTCCTATTCTTTCAGAAATCAGAAGAGTGATTGGGAGTTATGCAGTGTTAATATTTCAGATGTGGCAGTGCCCCCCTGGCATGCGCATTGGCTGTGCATAAGCACGGTGCTGTCAAACATGTTCCGTGTGGGAACTCTGAATAGCTTCACTGCTGACTCTCTGAGTCGTTCAGTGCCTAACAGATGCTTTTACACTCGGTTTCATTTGAAGCGTGAGAAGAAGCCAAAAAGTAACATGTACGCATAACAGCAGGGGAAACATGGTACAGTGCCAAATTATGGACAGAAACGACAAAAGCAAAGCAACCCACATCTGATGGTAGGGCAGGGTTAGGAATGTCGAAGCCCTACTGCAGTTTCCTGTACATCACCAAGAAAAGTTATATTTAGTAGGACCAGACAATCCCTGAAGCAATTGGGTATTTAAGATCTTACACTAGGGTCCCACAGAAGAATCACTCAGCCAACCCTGAGATTTGAGCCAGTCACCTTATAAGCACAGCATGGTAACCTGCTGAGCCCCACAGTGCCCCTTCACTGTACCATAAAACGGGCAGAATTAATTCAACAATAAGAGCTCCTATTTGAGACTGTGCTTTTTTCAGACTGTGAGCTCAGTGTCACCATTTGTACATAAAATGAAAGCCACTAAGACTGGGTCAGAATGTTTAATATAGTGTGACTGTGAGGCTAGTAATGTTGCCACACATCTGGGGGGGGGGGTAAATTCCTCCCTCCACACTGTTCAGCCTGAGCTTGGTGGGTTTCCTCTCACAGTCCAATGATAAGCATAAATTGGTGTCTTTAATTTGGCTATGATGTGTGTACCCTGTGACGGACAGCCCCCCCCCCCCCCATGACATTGTACTAGATGATTGGTTAAATGACATAACTTTTTCCAAAAACATCTTCAAACTTTCTATTCTAACGTCAAATATGTATTTTTGTATACATGTATTTTTCTCACAGCAAGCTTTCCTTTTTCTTTTCAAAATTGCAATTAAATTACAATGTTAAGGATAACGCACGCATCAAGAAACACGCGCGCACACACACACACACGAGCGCGTGCACACACATTCCACCTGCTCACCTGTCCCTTTCTGTCTAACGGGACAGCCCCCCACCCACCCCGGCCAGCACGCAGGCGTGGTGAATCGTGCCGCAGGCAGGGGGCGGCAACATGGCGGAGAGAGTGGTTTAGCCTTCAGAACAACATTAGCTTAGTGACTTCACCACTGTCATTACTGGCTGACAGCTAGAACGAATTAAATTTTAAGATAAAGTTCTGTTCCTTACACCATTTTAAATACGACATTGCCTGCATACGTGTGCATTTCTATGCATACCTGGGCGAGAGTGTGGATTTTATTTGAAAGGAGAATTACCCTTATAATATTCGAGAATTTTCTTTTTCCTCCTTTTCCTTGATGCTTTTGTACAGCCGGTGGTGATATTAAGCAGGTGCTGTCGCTCCGTCGGATTCCGGTGGAAATGTCAAGCGAGAAGTCCGTTTCTGTACCGGGTTCGGTTTCTTTGCCGGACCGAGAACCGCCACCTAATCATGGTCAACAGGGGGCTACTGGCTCTGGTGCCCGTGAGATGATGGTGTCTGGGTCGGGGTCGATGGTTCTGCCCGCCGGGATGATTAATCCCTCGGTTCCGATCCGGAATATCAAGATGAAATTCGCCGTCCTCATCGGTCTGATCCAAGTCGGCGAGGTCAGCAACAGGGACATCGTCGAGACGGTGCTGAACCTGGTAAGAAAATCACAGAGCGGCATCAGTTCCTCTTATTTATAAATAATAATCATAATAATGATTAATCTGCGCGGGCCGTATATATGCTATACGTGGTGCATTTCCTTTTACAGGCAATGGCAGGTACAGCACTTAGAGCTGGAAAGATATTCTGATCAGCTAAGCGATGTATAAATATCAGCAATATCCAAACATTCCTGTTATGACGCGCTTTATTCTGTAACGTGGATGTTTCACTAGAGCGCTAGGCAGAATTCCGCGGATGGTCTTAAATCCACAAGGAAAGCTTCATCTGGGAATGCCACATAGAGACATGATCTGTGCAAACGGAACGAATATCTAAACAAACGGCCGGCATACGTGGCCCTTCTTATTCCCCATACTACTTGTCACGAAGTTCCGCGT
>JAAGVU020000036.1:14577279-14597030 GCA_011763525.2 Mormyrus iriodes | reverse complement strand
ACATGGAGGAACCTGTACACTCCAAACACAGAGAAAGGGAGTAGGATTCAAACTGCACAACATAGAGAAACCTTCACACTCCAAACACAGAAAAGGGGGCAGGATTCAAAGTACATGAGATGGAGAAACCTGCACACTACAAACACAGAGAAAGGGGCAGGATTCAAACTCCACCGCATGGAGGAACCTGTACACTCCAAACACAGAGAAAGGGGCAGGATTCAAACTGCACGACATGGAAAAACCTGCACAGTGCAAACACAGAGAAGGGGGTAGGATTCAAATTGCACTGCATGGAGGAACCTGCACACTCCAAACACAGAGAAAGTCTTCAGATGAAAATTGCAAAGCTAACCGGGTTTACATTCTAGAAATGAAAATGAGATTTTGGGTAGGGGCTTCAATTCTTTAGCCAACGCTCCCTCTGCTGGCCAAAAAATGGCACAGACTTATCACCCTGCTACGCCAACCCCTACATTCACACTTAAACAGATTCAACTGTCTGGATTTATTCCGCACTCCAGGGTTGAGGAATGATTGGAAAACTTTATTTCGATATTACGGATCTGACATGAAGCTTTCAGCTGCAGCGTGTCTTTTGCAAGCAAGCGTCAAGCATAGTGATTTTTATGTAGCAAATGTGGGGCATTATCTTCTCTGTATGCTGGTTCACCAAAGAGCAACCACTTACATTCTCTTCTTTTCTGTTTTGCTGGATCTTTCACAATACATTTAGTGGATGCTTTGTAAGGTACACCAAATTAGTCCCAGGTAGGATCCCCTTTTGCCTCTAGAACCACTTTAACAATAGGTGAGTTGTTCATTCAGAGAAGCCTTTATGGACACCTCTGCTGAACAGAGCATTAACGAGTCTAGCCATTCTCCTCTGACCTCTCTAGCTACAGAAATGCTATTGATATTTTAACATCGGATGTTTTTTTTTTTGCTGTACCGGCTAGATATAGTCGGGCTCACCTCAACGCACGGTTCTTCTGTTATAGCCCCCCCCATTCTGTGCCAGTGCGTTGGAGTCTACCTCGGTGGATGAGAGGGTCGCCTCCCTTCGACTTCATGTTAGGGTATGGACTCTGACAGTTGTCTGTGTGTATGTGCTGAACACCAGTTCAGAGTATCCAGCTTTCTTGGAGACCTTCGAGGGGCTGCTGGAAGGTTCCCCGTCTGGGGACCCCATTATTCTGCTGGGGGACTTTAATGCTCACGTGGGTAATGACAGTAAAACCTTGAAGGGTGTGACTGGGAGGAAGGTTGCAGCTCGATGATTGATTTTGTAATCATATCATCGGATCTGCGTCCATTTGTTTTGGACACTCAGGTGAAATGAGGAGCTTAGTTGTCAACTGATCACCACCTGGTGGTGAGTTAGATCCAATCGTGGATGAAGATGCTGGATGGACCTGGTAGACCCAAGTGCATAGTGAGGGTGTGCTGGGAGCATCTGGTGGAGGCCCCTTTCCAGGAGATCTTCAACTCATGCCAGCTCAACTCACACTTCTCTCCCGAGGGAGTCAGGGGACATGGAGTCTGAATGCACCATGTTTCAGGACTCCATTGTTGAGGCGACGGTGCGGAGCTCTGGCTGTGAGGTTGTTGGTGTCAGTCGCAGCAGAAATCCCTTAACCTGGTGGTGGACACCAGCAGCAAAGGGAGCTGTCAAGCTGAAGAAGGAGGCCTTCAGGGCTTGGTTAGTTTATGGGACTCTGGAAGCAGTAGACAGGTACTAGCAGACTAATCGGGAAGCAGCTCTGGCATTTCCTGAAGTAAAAACTTGGGTGTGGGAGGAGTTTGGTGAGACTATGGAGAAGGACGTTAGGCCGGACTCGACAATGTTCTGGAAAACCATCAGGCGACTCAGGAGGGACAAGCAGAGCTTCACTAATGCTATTTACAGTAGGGATGGAGAGCTGTTGACCTCAACTGGGGGTATAGTCAGGTGGTGAAAGGAATATTTTGAGGATTGCTTAAATCCCATTGATATGCCTTCCTTGGAGGAAGTAGACTCAGAGGAGGACTTGCTCATCTCTGGGGCTGAGGTCACTGAAGTAGTCAAACAACTACTTGGTGGTACGGCTCCAAAGGTGGATGAGATTCGCCCTGAGTTTTTGAAAGTGCTTGATGTTGTGGGGCTGTCTTGGCTGACACGCCTCTGGTTTGCATTGCCAGCAGTAAATCAGACTTGTTCCTGGTGGGTGTGACACTCCACCTGGGCTGCCTTTTCTCACCGATTCTGTTCACAACTTTTATGGACAGAATTTCTAGGCGTAGCTAAGGGATGGAGGGGATCTGATTCGGAGGCCTCAGGATCGCGTCTTTGCTTTTTGCAGATGATGTGGTCCTGATGCTGTTGCCAGGCTGTAACCTGCAGCAGGCACTGGGGCAGTTTGCAGCTGAGTGTGAGACGGCTGGGATGCGGATCAGCACCTCCAAGTCTGAGGCCATGGTTCTCGACTGGAAAAGGGTGGATTGCCCTCTCCTGGTGGAGGATGAGTTGCTGCCCCAAGCGGAAGAGTTTAAGTATCTCAGGGTCTTGTTCACAAGTGAGGTGTTTTGGGCATGTCCAACCGGGAGAAGACCCCAGGGCAGACCCAGGACACGCTGGAGAGATTATATTTCTCAGCTGGCCTGGGACCGCCTTTGTATTCCCCTGGTGGAGCTGGAGGAGCTGGCTTGTGAGAGGGAGGTTTGGTCATCCTTGCTTAGACTGCTGCCCCCACCACTTGAACTGCGGAAAATGGATGGATTGATGGATGGATGTTTTTTTTGCTCATCACACCAGTTTTAGTAAACTTTTGACGCTGGAGCATGTGGAAATCCCAGGTGGGCTTCTGAGATGCCGGAAGCACCACGTCTGATAACAACAATCGCGCTGCGTTCCATAACACTCGAATCAGATGTCGTAACGTTTCTAACACTCAGTCAGACTCTTCACCCTGTTTGTAAGCTGTACATATTCAGTTTCTGCCAAATTGTTTGCTGTTTGGAGAAGCAGTTTTTGCATTAGCAAGCAGGTATGTCTAATAAACTGGCCACTGAATGTATTCACATTCATGTATTCATTAATCAATAATTGAATTAGTTTATTGCTTCTAGGATTGGGGGTTTGAATCCTGCGCCTGACTGTATGTGTGTGGAGCCCCCCCTCATGTTTAGGGCTCCTAGCTTACTGTAATTTATACTAAGTAAGTGGTTATGTGAGATAGATGGGGATGATAAATTTCCAATGGAATACAAATGTTCTGCCAACTGCCATGAACTGTTTGTAGAGTAGCATCTGTTTTATCATTACTTATTTTGTATGTGTTATTGTTCATTATAACAACAAGAAACAGTACTTATGTTATGTTAATGTTTTTATTAATGCGTTCACCCAAAAAAAGCACGGAACAGTTTTTATTCCATAAGGGTGCAGCATGTTTGCTGATGGGACCACTGTGATGACAGAAGACAACGTGCATCCCTGAAAAGCCCTGCCCTCTATGCTGTGTAAATGGAGCAGCTTTCAGCATGTGCTGAATATGAACAGCTGCCTGGCTGCCTGTTTGGGGCAGGCTCTGCCAGGGTCTCTCCGACTCACAAATTGCTCTGATCAATCTAGGAAAGAATGGATGAAAATGGACTGTGAAGACTTGGATGGATGGATGGATGGATGGATAGGTGCATGATTATGGCCGTTGGTTATGTTATTCATGGTTTTCCAGCCCGACCGGATTTTCTTATAGTGGTGGGCCATTCTGAGAGCTGAGTCACCTACAGCCTCATAGTTTGTTTCGCTCACTTGAAAATGGACCGGTTGCTGTCCCTGGACAAAATAGAACCAGCCCCATTTTGATATATCTTGTTGTCATGAGTTTCACACATCAGTAATCTCGAACCAATATTGGCTTATCATAAGCCATTTTCCAAATAGTCGGCCCCAAGGTCGGCTGTAGATAAGATGATTCTTTTGGGAGTATATGAGAATTCTTTTTCTGCCTGTTTAGTTTATTATTCAGCTCTCCTGTGTCTCATGGACTCTCCCTGGCAAACCTGTATTTGCAGTTTGGGGATGGGTATTTGGATAAATGGATGGATGGATGGATGGATGGATGGATGGATGGATGAATAAGGAACACATGCAAAACTGTGAAATGAAAGAAGATAGCTCTCATCTGTGTACTGCTACTCACAGGTGAAGTATCTCACATCATGACTGAGAGGAATCATGGCACCTGTACTCTGGCCCTGGAGGGCACTGTTGCTTCCAAGGGGAAAAATTTGTGAACCTGCCTCCCTGCCAGCCTTCAAAATTGGCAAGCTTGTTATGAGCATGTAGATTAAGTGCTGCTGGTTCGTTCCATCTGCTGGAGCGAGGCTGTTTCTGTGGCTCTGCCGGAGAGGAGGCGGCCTTGAAAGACACAATAGTCTGCTGCCTTTTTGACGGCACCTGCTGCAGAGAGACACACAGAGCATTTTTGTGAGAGCGTAGAGGGAAATGGCATGTTTTTCAAGCAATGCTAGAAATATTGCTGATCTTTGAGTGTCTCTGATCAGATGGATGCACTGGGCATTGAATACACTGATGCATTGATGTATCTTGTTGGTGTTATGTGCAAAAGATCTATACACCACTTTTACTGTGGCAGCCCTACCTATCCAGTCTTTCAAGAGAGAACATCTGTAATGGGTCACACAAACCACTTTCTTCACCGTACCACCCTCACTGAAGATGTCCCTTGTTTTGGTCACTTTCTTGCAGTTAAAGATGAAAACATCCCTGATGACAGATTGTGTTCTTGCTACTTCTAACTGATGGTTTCTGTTTGTGCCTGACTGCAGTGTAATACTCAGCTTAGTGTCCTCTACCCTGTAGATGTTCTGGTCCCTAGTTTTTTCTCATGATTTCCATAGTGTATCTCAGGAAATGGAATAATCAACAACTGTAGCAATTGTGGCACCTCAAGGCATTCCAGAAGGGCTGGGAGCTGTGAAATTGACCTCCCACAGGAGAAACCACGACTCTCTCCTTATTGACTTGAAGGTGCTCTGCCAATCAGCACCTCCGTTTCATTCATTTTAAAGCTCCTAATGGTTTTTTTCAGTTCTTTTTTTCAATAAACACAAGCAGTGCCATTGTTTGGGTATTTTCAGTGTTCCAGTTGGACTTCCAGTGGTGATTTTGGTTGAATCCATATCGTAGGAGATTTGTAGGCTGGGAGCTAGGTGCAGCCTTGTGCTGCTGCTGTAGGTGGGTCAGTCTTGCTTTTGCTCTTTGAGGACTTTTTCAGGGGTTTGGAGGTCATCATTACATTTGAGCCACACTCCCATGACTATGCATGGCTCACTGTGACCCTAAACATGAGCCGGAAGGTGTGCCACTCACGTTTGTCACAAAGAGCTTGACTTCAAGGTTTCCTAAGGATCCATCATTTGTTTCCAACCGAAGATGTTCAAAATTCACGCTGACCCACTTTCTGCACCTCATCACGGCGTTCCGTGTTACCGAAAAGGATCAGACACATATTTATGCTTGAAAACGAGCAGAATCTTTTTTTCTCGCTTTCCTCAGTCAGACTTTTTCCTTTTTGTTCTGACGACCCGGTGCTCTTGAATCTGTAGTTAAACGTAGTCCTCTCCATGACACCCACGTTCTGTTTATAGACGGGCTGTTTTTTCCACCCTCTCTCAGGTGGGCTATAATTTTCTCTCCTCGATCCACAAGTGTGGCGTTCGCTCTTGCCTGCTGAGGCGAGAAAACGTTTAGTCATTCGGACATATGAAATAGCGAGTAGCGATGGTTCATGGAGGGCCAATTCACAAACTATGGGGGGATTCATTTAGGTGCATTTTATATACACACAAACACATACAAAATACAAATTACTTGTAAGATGACAAAAGCATATACTCTCAGATCTACCTGATGTTGTAGTTAGAAACCAGTCATATTGAAACACTGGAATATGTAGCTTGATCAATGCCAGTTTTTTAAAAACTTACCTGCTCCAGTCCTTCGCTGCCCCCTCCCACGTTCTATCTATCCATTCTATCTCCCTCCCCCATGGAGCTGTTTCTTCCCCCTGCCCCCCATGCCCAGCGTCGACATCAGGATCCCTGGTAGCTGAATCCCTGATTGATGGCTCCTGCTGACTGTGTCTCGAGCAATGAAGGGATCGAAAGGTATCAGACGTGGCACTGGTGTAGAGAGCTGCTCGATGTTTACACGTGTGGGTCTCGGCTTTAAGCACAGCCTAAATGGCCCCCATTTGATGACAGCAGCTTGCTGGTCCACACCAGACTAAGTCTCCTGTTGCTATGCTTAGATATGGGCAACATTTACATGCTGTTAGTGCTCTAGTGACGCATCTCTAGGGTTCATGGTTCGAATCCCACCCCTCTGTGTGTGTGGAGCTTGCATGTTCTCCTCGTGTTGTGCAGCTTTTCTCTGGGTTCTCCAGTGTCCCCTCCAGTCCAAAGACATGCAGTTATGCAAACTGGGCTCTCTGAAATTTTCCATAGTGTGTTCGTGAGTGTCTGAGCTCTGTGATGGCCTGGCTTCCCATCCAGGGTGTCCCCTTTCTCATTTCCAGTGTGCTTCCCAGATTGGCTTTTTCTCACCCCAACCCTGTTCTGGATAAGCTGTTACAGAAGATGAAGATGAATGGATTGATGGGGACTACGGCTTCTTGCTATGTGTATTTTGGAGCTCTGTGTTGCAGAAGTAACTCCCCGGCCTCCCCTTTTCTGGCATCCTCTTCCTCGTTCGACCCTCCCGTGTCCCAGATATATGTTCCCAGATGTTCCCGAATTGTCTCTTGATACATGAGAGTAACGTGGACTGAGAAGCAACCAGTGGCCCAGACCGAGACTGGAGTGACAGATCTTTGTGAAGCGTTTCGCTTTGATTGTGCTGACTTTGTGCTTGCCGTCAGTTCCAGTTACAGTTGTTCCTATTAACGATCTGCACCGTTAACAAGGCCTTCTGCATCATCCACATACTTTGAGCGGCAACTAAATCATGCTATAATTTTGAGTTTGGATGTTCTGCACCTGTGAATCACTGCCACCTTGGTAATTTCGGGCTTGAGCAGGCATCTCATTAAGCCTGGAATGTACTTACAGGGATCCTGCTGGTTAATCGCAGCATTCAGAGTAGATTGTGACTTCAGCACCACCATTCGATTAGTTTAATTTTCATATTTCTCCACCAGTGTCAGTGGAAATTGAAGCTCTTTGTTTTTCCTTTGAGCTGTCTGTTTTTTCCCGGTGCCAATTTTATGGAGCGACAGGCGTTTAGAAAAAGCAAGTTTTAGGTGGAATTTTAGTACTATCCATCCTCTCGCTTCACCCTAGCTATCCTTGAGACCTCCTGTGCTATAGAGTACAGATAGCTCTAGCAGACCTTAAATGCTATCGTTGTGTGCAGCCAGTAAACCAATAATCCACAGCTCCTACTCTTTTGTTTCTTGTTACCATTGCTCCCATACTAAATCATTTCAGAGTCTAAGTGCATTAGGATTTGGACACACCAGTGCTGCAGGTTTCTCTGTACTGAGGTAGCTTTGGAACTCTAAATCCCAGCATGCCTCGGGTGAGATGAGGCTTCCCCGCTGCCCGCATGGGCATTAGCTGGCGTGGCGGCACATCACATGGGAGCCGGGCTGGTGCTGCAAGAGGAGCATGCTGCACTGCAGAGTGAAAAACACACATGCAGAAACGGTGTTCAAACAGATGCCGACTTGAAGAATGTTAAACAGAATTAAAGACTACTAAGTCACTCCAGACCGCGAGCTTGAGAAGAAGAAAAAATGAGGGGTTCTGCTCTGAGTTTTCCGTTTGACCACAGACGTTAGGCCTTGCTGCTTAACCTTTCTTTGTATAGCTCTGTTGGGTCTTGTTAGGTAGCCGTAGGTTCTGCTACTCAGTCTTCAAATATATATGATCAGCCTCCACAGCCCTCCAGCAGGGGTCTTGACTCTTGCTTCTAGCTGTTATTGGTGCAGGTTTTTGCGCTACCTATGCACAGAGGGACAGGGGACAGGGAGAAGGGGTACTCTTCTCTGACGTACATCCTGCGTACAGTGGAACGGAGAGGGCCCATGTTTGTTTCCATGGTGATGGCTCATGAAATGGGGGGGGGGGGGTGGGCAGAGTCGTGCCTGCTGCTCCAGTCAGACGACGAGGCAGAAGCATGCAGCCCCTCGGGTATATGTGGTCAGGGGAGAAGTTGGGGAGAAGTTGGAGAGATTCGGAGCTCTGAAGGAGCGCATTCCATGCCAGGCACCACCGGGGGCAGTCTGGAGCAGTTACTTGGAGGGCAGTGCTGGGTGTGGGGTCCTTAGAATTATGGAGAACTTCCGACATTTGATGTGATTGGGTAAGAGATGAGGGATAAACTGGTACTCTGAAGATGTGTTGTGGGGCTTTAATTTTGCTCAATAAAAGTTCAGAGGGGTGCATTTAAGTCTTTAAGAGATTTTTTCAGGGGAAACACTTCTTTGTTTGTCTGCTTAGCGTCTTGTGCAGCAATCCCTGCGCAAGAATGTCATGGGCTAGGCCTGATTGTACCCTCCCTCCCCCACCCCCTGAGATCACTGCCCATTTCCCAAGATTCTGAGCTTAAAGGAGCAGGCACATCAATAACCAATATCCGCTACAGCTCTGCTGAATTATCAAATTGCTGTTCTGTTAATCTCTTACTACTAAACGCTCAATCAAAAAACAAGAACCCAAGGGGATTTGCTGTCCTGTCCTGGGTTAATTAATTTTTAAAAGAAAATGTGCAGTAATGTTTCTCCTTACTATATTTCCTGTATTTAAAAAAAGAGATGTTTGCATGAGTGATGGTGGAGTACTTCTGAAAAAGGGGAAAGATTCCTCATATTTAAAGAACGATTCAGCTGGAACTGTACCCAGCACACTTTGGTTGGGATTGATGTTTTTGCCAGTCTTAGTGGAATATAGAGCTTCGATATATAAACCTGTAATAGGGTACCAAACTCTTGCCTTAGAAATGTTCATGTTTCAGACATACATATGAAAGTGCATGGGATGAGCTTGTAAAATATAAAGGATACCGGGCAGTACTTGTAGGCACCTTCTTTGAAATAGCATTTTCGTTGGGCTGTCTTTTGAAAATGTCGTTGTTCTATCTTCCCACATTGTTGTACCATGAAGTTCTTCGAGGACACTGTTCAGCCAGATTCCGATCCAGCATGATCAGTGATTCTGGGAGGCTTTACACTCACATCACGTTGTGACATAGTCAAATGCAATAGCTTGTTCAGGGACCTCGCCCATTGAGATAGATGCCTGGGGGATGCCGGCGTTGCACGTGGAAAGAGTTGGCACGTGGTTTTCTTGCAGCTGCCAGAAGGAAGCTGTACTGCAGCTGGAAGGGTACCACATGTGGTGGGGTCTCCCTCCAGAGGCACAGTGAAGATCCTCACCTTCTCTCTCCCGTTAGTGTGAGCCTCACCCCCCCACACATTTCTGCTCTCTGGATCAGTGGGAGATGTGTTTCATTTGTGGATGGCTTGTGGTGGCTCCTCCAGTGCCTGCTTCAACCGTATAGTGTCCTGTGATGGTTCATTAGCTCTGGCTAATCAGCATGTCACATGGAAGCCACTCCCTCCTGATGGCACCCTCTTGCTCTGCTGGCGGGCAGGTCATCAACCTCTCCGCATCCAGCCTGTACTGCGTGGCTCTCCAAGGATGGTGGCGATTAACGTGGGTGCAGCGGGGCAGCGGGAGCCCAAATGGCATCACGGGTGACTCATGATTCCGGGGGAATCCATGGCTTCCTCTCTTTCCAAAAGACTCGGCTTTTTCATCATTATTACCATTCATGCCGTCGGTGATGGCAGCCCATTGGTAATCTGATGCCTTTTGTTCCGATGAAGGGTTCCTCTTTTTAAGTGAAAGAAAGCAGCCCAGTGTGGTTGGATTCGATCGTGGCTCGGGGAAGCGTAGCAGCGGGTCGCCCACGGCCCTGTGACTTCTTGCAATAGCCACTGAGATGAAATGCACCCTGACTAATTAAAAAATATTCCCAAAGAAGAATTTCCTGCTGCTTAAAATGTGACGCAAGCATGTTTTTGAATCAGTCCGTATTTACCCTCCTCCACCAATTTTAACCCCTTTGAGGGGTCAAAACCTCTGAGCTTATAGGGTCTTAAGTATCTCAGAAGGAAGTCACTCTGTGATTCCGATGTGGTCTTTAAAATACCCGATTCCGAACCCGCGCTTTGTAAGACCCCCTGAGCGGCCGCTTACATCTCCAGCTGATACCTGGAGCTCCTCTCTGTTCTTCCGGTTATGCATTTGTTTCTCTGTTACTCCCAATTATCTTCTACTATGTCTAATTGCCATACAAAAGAGATATCTGCCTGGCTCCCAGTATGCCAGTGGTTGCTAAGCAGCGGAGCGTATGTGCATGGAGGTAAAGTCACTTCCTGAATTCAGTTATTTGATTGCAAATCCCTCGGTGGTAAATCAAGCAACCCACCCTAGTGTGCTCTATGTCTTGTCCCCTAGTGGGGCCGGTGTGGGTCACAGTCAGGATACGGCACATGCTGAGGCGTAAATCTCAGCGGGATGGGCACCAAGAACACCACGTCCCCTTCAGGAGACCTCTGTCCTCTTCAGACCTCTGGCAGAAGTCGAGTTCTTTCCTTTCCAATTCCGGATGGGGATCCCATTTGAAAGGAACCTCTGGCATGGGTGTCTTTGGTCGATTCCACAACGTGGAGGGATTACTCCACGTGCCATTCGCATTACACCAAATCTAGGAGGATTCCGAGTGGGATTAGGGCCCTTTTGGAATCCCGGGCAAAAGAGAAATTTGACAAGTCTTAGTGTCAGTTGTAAAGATAGTAATCTGGTTGTGTGGGTTGGCTGAGGTTGCTGAAAGCCAGAGAGCAGACTGTCACGTGTGTCAGATTCACAAGCCGTTCGTGGTTTTCTCGAAATTCATTCAAATCTCGAAAAGGGACGATTGTTTTCAGCCTTTATGAACCATATCTCTGATTTTCCTTTCGTGGTCCCTTGTTCTGTTTTGGTCTTTAATCACATGTTTACACACCCTGTTCTTCAGAGCCTCTCCTCTCCGTGCAGTTAAGCATGTGGCATCTTTGATCTGTCACCAGTAGCTGGTTCCCCCGCAGGATCCGTGTGCGGTAATGAATGGACTCTTTTAGCGGGTGGCCGTTTCCATGCGACACATGGTGGATGCTTATTCTGCTTGCATCTTAATTATTAAATAGGAAATCGAAGGAAATGTCGCGTCAGAGAATCTCACAATACTTGCCTGGATTTAAGTTAGCATTTAAAAAGTTAGCATGTGTAATTATGCTATAGCCTTAATAATTGATTTATAGAATACATCATTTATCATACTGATCCCACAGATGCTAATAGCTTGATAGGTAGCAAGCTGTATAACTGATATGTTTATGTGTCACATTCACACATTCAGTCATAATTTTTTTTCAGGCAAATGTATGACTATAACCATGTTGTAAACTTTAAAAAAACACTTCCTATCGTAAACTAACTAGAGTTGATCAGTTATCTTTGACTGGGTTTATGAGGCTGTATCTATGAGTGCCTGGCAGGAAGCAAAGGGCACAAGGATGGGGATCACCTCAGACAGGACACCTGTCCTTTGCAGGGTGCACACACACACACACACACACACACACACACACACACATTGACAATTTGGAGGTGCCAGTTAGCCTAACTGCAGGTCTGTGGACAGAGACCCGCACACAGTGAAGGGGGCATTCAAACCTCCAACCCTGTATTTGCGATACTACAGCGCTTGCCACTGAGCCACCGCGCTGCCCTGGCCTTAAGTGACTAGGGATAAGGCTCAGATGAAGTGAATGAATGAGCTGGTGACCTCGCACTGCAGTGTGCTGCGTATTTGTGTTCCCCCAGCTCTTTTCTGATACGTATCAATCAGAGAGGTGATGGGCTGCCGATGGGGAGGCTATGGGACGTTTTGTTCTACACTCCTCCGTCCTCAGGTGAAATGAATGAAACAGTTTTTTCATTTGACCTGTACTGTCCTCAGTTCCCCAGCAACACCCATCTCTTCGCCCGTCCCGGAGTCTCACCTGTCTCCTGGAGGAGACGCTCTGTTCTGCTTAAATTTAGCAAAAAGTATCGCAAACGGTAAATGCCACATGGGTCTCCTTGACGATCGCTCTCCGGGGAGATTGCATTTGTACTGTGTGAATCGGTTGTCACGGAGATGTCCAGCGCAACAGATGATTATTACTTTGGTGGTGCTGGTGGCCTGGCTGATAAAACCAGATGCACAGGAAATAGGAATAAGAGAGCAACTGGAGCTGACGTTCTGCCCGCAGAGGACGCGCTCATTAAGGAAGCGTTAAAGGTCTGACCTGAGAACCTTTTCTTCAGAGCAGGTTTCTGCTTCTTTTGAGAAAAACACTACTAACAACTAACCTGCAGGAGAGCCACACCGTCCACTGAGTGTAAACTGGCCTGGCGGCTGTTGCCACGCACGACTGTTCTGTACGCTCCACTCTGTTGGCGGGGGGAGGGGTTTTCTGCTGATTGACAGATTGCTGACTAATTGAATTCGCAGTGGTGGAAATGGTCAGTGAAGTGTCGTGGTGTTTGGGGGCTGCGCTCACGGGGTTGGGGGCTAATGTGTCAGTGGCACGTCCCTGACTACCAGCATCTGGGCAGCTCACCTGGGCTTCTTGTTTAGGAGGGGGAGTGGATATCTGCTGCTTTCTAATTTTGCACTGGTATTGTTATTGTCACGGCGGCGTGGCAAGGCGCGGGCGGAAAGGTCACTGTCCAGGACAAGGGAGCTTTTCCAGGAACAACCCCGCGTGGGGGACTTTATTGTTTAACGGAGACAGCACAGAAGCGGACAGGCAACAATGACCGGACAAGGGAACACAGGACTTGGGGACTCTTATACACAGGGGTAACAAGGAAGGAGCACAAGGCAGCCGTGGCTGGTTAACAAGGGGGCAGGAAAAAGGGGTAACACCAATGAGCTACAGGCACAGCTGATTAGCAGCCCCGCCCGTGGGAAACACTGGGAGCAGACATGCAGGGCGGGGCTGGACACGACAGATATAGATGACCTGATTCATTTTAGTAAATATCCATCCATCCGTCCATCCATCCAAAACTGCTTATGTAGTTCAGGGTTGTGTTGAGCCTGGTCCCAGGATGCACAGGGCATGAGGCAGGGGTCCCTCTGGAGGGGTACACCAGTCTGTAATTTGTCTGCAGATTGTGGGAGGGGGAGAAACACAGGAAGAAAACACCAGAAACGCACACACACGTGGGAAAGGGTGGGAACAGAAGCCTGTTTGCTACAGCAGGTGTCATATAACGATATTAAGCTCTTCATGCACCCTGTGTGTGTGTGTGTGTGTGTGTGTGTGTGTGTGTGTGTGTGTGTCCATCTGCTCTGCTGTAACCCATTCGTTTTTTACACAGAGCCTCAGCCTTCATTAAGCTGACCTTGCCCCCCCACGTCTGCCGTCCTCCGTGCTCCTTCCATCTCTTGCTCTGTGCACCTGCCCCCCCCACACACACACACACACACACACACAGCATGGAAGATTGCATGAGCGCCGGTTTGCCCTTTGGGGAAGCTTGTCAGAAACGAGGCTCTTCGCCTGCAGGCTCATTCCTGGCTTCTCCCCTCAAGACATATGAGATCAAGGTCAAGAATTATTAAGCACTGATCGCTTACGGGGTTGAATCTGTGGCAGGCCTGCAAACCCACACTGACATACGCAGTGTAAGCCCCTGCTGTGCTGTTCGATGGGGGTTAAGGCCGCCCCGCACCGCGAGCCGCTTCTCTCAGCTAGACAGGATGGTGAGGAAGCAGCTTCACCTTCATCATTCTCGACTTTGTGCTGAAGAGAGAGTGAGGGAGAGAGTTTGTTCTGGGTGAAAATGGACTTTGATGTAGCCCTCATATCCGCTTTGAAGTTGACACATTTGTCATTCCGGAATAACCTCGAAGGCAGATTTCTCCTCTCTCCTTACAGTTTGCCCGTTTGAAGCATTTTTTTTTCTTTTTCCCCATATCTATCCCTGAATTGTTTAGTTCCTTTTTATACATTTTTGGTGGTTTTGGTTGATTGAAAATTTAAATACTAATGTTAGAAAATGCAAGTGTGCTTTTAAACTAGAGTGGGGTTATTTTTAAACTCTAGCAGTTTGGCCCTGGGCTACATTAATCACACACATCCTCTGATTCTCTGAAGCTCTGACAAAACACTCCTTTCAAAATACCTATTCTGAAAGCAGAATATAACTAAAGATGATCTAAAAGCAAAGACATATTTTTACAGCTTAACCGTGAACCTACCTAAATGTGTAGAACATATTTCAGTGGATATCCTGATCAATGCTGATTTATTTTCGTTTTTGTTTGTCTTTTTGAAGCAGATGGCTCGCCCTGTGTCGAGAAATTTATTTTCTGAGCAATGAATTGTTTTGTTTAACAAATTATACGAGTCGCTGACTGCTTCTGAATTATACATGATGAAGATGCTCTGAAAAATACCCATTCATTAACCACCTCCTCAAGAAGGTATATATCCCTCTGTGCTGCTGTGTTTATTTTCATGTTTTCTGTCTCATCGGACAATAACTCTGATATCTGAAAAATAAAAAGCCCTCACGTCCTGCTTTGGATCAGGAGGATGAATTTCCTTTGTTTGTATTGACTTTGGTTTTGACCCATCTATGCCACACAAGGTCAGGTAATAGATGGTTTACAAACTAGGATCTGATTTAATGGTGAGCTTTGCTGGGGTGTGGGGGGTGGGGTGAGCACTGATGCTCTGACCCAATCAGAGCGCATGGTGCAGAACTGTGAAAGAGGCGTGGGAGGAAATGATTGAGGAAATGAAGGAATGACAGAATGATGAAGGGGAGCGTGTGACTGCAAATGAAGAAGTGTGAAACTGGGAGGGGGGGTGAATAAAGTGATGGTCATGATTTCCCCCCTCACCCATTAATCCACTGACAGTTGCTTCACCAGAAACGTACACAAGAATGGACAGAGTTCTGTGAGCCTGAGTGTATTTACATAGGCGAATGAAAGTGGGAGTAGAGCATTGAGGGAAGGGGGCAGCGGGACAGGAAATGAGGTCACAGACAGAATATGTGAGTGATGAAGTGAGCGTTCAAGTAAGTGAGGAAGTGACTGTATGCAGTGAGAGCTGTGGAAGTGTTCTCGCAGGGCAGGGTGCTGTGTCCTGACTAGAGGCCCCGGAGCCTTCTCCCTGCCCCTCACAGACAGGCTTATTGTATGTGTCCCAACAAGAATTTCTCAAAAAGACAAAAGAGCCCAAGTTGTCTGATGCAAAATTTTGAATTATTTATTGATTAATCTGCTTTACATTTCTCATGCGTGCACCATATGTATGCACCCAACCCCCAGCCCTGCCTGTAAGAGGGGGTGCTTTCTCCCTATGATCCCCTGTGGGTGCTCTGGCCTCCTCTTGCAGTCCAAAGGTGTGCACTTGCTGCAATATGTGTGTGTGTGTGTATGTGTGTGTGTGTGCGTGGGTCATGTATATACTACATTGTCGAGACCACAATGTGAAAACCTGTTATTTTTCATTGTAGAGACATTCTTTCGGTCGCCAGAAGGGGAAACTCAATTTTATAAAAATCTGTGACTGCAACGAAAAAACTCATAATGTCAAAAGTCTTGTATTTTGTTTGGTCATGCCCATAGAAATGAATGTAGAGTCCCCACAAAGATATCGAGACCTAATCTGTGTGTGCTGCAGTAGACTGGTACCCTCTCTTCTACGCCGTGCTGGATCTGACAGACGGATGTATGGACCTGCGGACGCCTCCCAACCCATGCAGCCGTTAGCGCTGCGATCTGGGAACTTTAGTTACAATGTCCTTGAGACATTGTGACATTCGCAGATTTTGCAAAATGATTAAAAGACCAGTGCAGTGCAGCATTTTTCTATTGAAGAAGCTGCAGCATATATTCTTTGGCACACATGTATCCTTGAGAAGGTTTTTAATGATTGCATTTTTCCTCTGGGAAATACTTGGATCACAGTTGTTCACGTCCTTCATTCACATATTTAAATTTAAATGACGATCCGCGTCAGCTGTTTTCCTTTCTTTACTAAGTTCACCCTGAGGTTGAGGACCCACTGAAGCCTCGATTCAGATGCTGCTAGAGCAGGCAGAGCAGCGGGTGGATGAGACATGCAGAGGGAGACCACAGCTTCTTCTGATGGTTTTAATAATGTAGGACTTCTGTGCTGCTGGCTGTGGGCTGGAGCACATAAACTCAAAATCACTCATTTGCGCGAAGTCAGATATGGAGCTACGACTGACAGGTACTAGTTCTGTGACTAGTACTATGGTTAATTCACTGAGTGGAATACATTCAAGTCAGAATTTCTCTATTGTCGTGCCAGCTCTCTGATGCGTGGATCGTACACAGAGATGGTCATAGTGAGAAAAAGTAATATAGAATAGAATAAGACTAAAATCTAGATGTGGGCGCGACCAAAAGAAAATGACAAAAAATATACAAACAACTGAGTAGGTAGGAAAAGTGTGCAAATAGGCAATGGGATCAAATGAATGGATAGGTGGGAGGAAAGGGCAGCGAATAGGCAAAACATATGTCAGTGAGTCCAGTCCAGAGAGGGGAACAGTCAGCCCATTTAGCAGACCCAGTGTCAGACTGGGAGGGGCCAGAGTGTACGGACAGCAGTCTGACTGCCTGGGGAAAAATGCTGCTTGCAAGTGAGCTTGCTGCTAGCCTTTCCTGATCAGGAACGGTGCGTGATGGGTTCTGGCAGGGGGGATTCTAAGGAGTCTGAGGGCCCCAGGCAAAGAAATCCATGGGGCCCTACAACTCACCCTCCCTTCGACATGATAAAATAATGTCAACAATGAGAATTTTATAAACACAAGTCTGTTATTTTCACTTTTATGAAAAACAGTAAACACAAATAAAGCAGATTTGTTGTTGCAGTGTCCTATGTAATTGCCCGCCCTTGCAGGCCATTGCTTGCCCTGCCTGTCCTGTCGCTGTGCCTCTGTTTGCAGGAGAGAATCGCGTAACGGCAGAGGTTCTCAAGCATTTTGGACCAAGTATCACTTCAGATCAAACCAAAGTGCCACATGGGTAAAAAAATCCCAATAACTTAAATCACAGTACCAAATTACCACAGTCTACTCATGTACCACCTAGGAGCACTCAGAGTACCAATAGTGGTATATGCACCACAGTTTGAGAACCACTGAGTCACTGAATCAGTTCTGCACAAACGTCACACAGTTTAAATTGCAAATATCTTCAGTTAATAAAATATGGTGATCACTTGCTTTAAACAATTTTCTGTCACCATCGTGAGATATCTTAGGGTAATAAAAGATTTCTTGTGAATCTGCTTAGCCCATTCTCACATTAATACTCAAACTCCATCAAAAGAATGTGAACAGGTTGGGGATATAAGGCGCTATCCACTTACTTTGGAGTGAATCTCGCACAGAACTGTACTGTTGATGGGCCTGTTAACGGGTAAAGCTGTCAGAGAGGTGTCTCATCCCACAGCAGGTACAGATGCCGAGTGATGTCATCCTCTCAGCTTAGAAGAAGATTACAGGACCTTTTGTGCACTGTGGTCTCCAGGTATTTTTGGTTTTTAAAGGAGGTTGTTTGTATTCAAAATGTGTTGTCAGCCCTCAGTATGGGGGAGAGGGTGAAATTCCTCTGGAGACTGCGGGTGAACAGATGTCTAGGAAATCTACGGTGAACAGGTGACGGACAGAGGAGTTCTTATGTGTGAATTATGTTCCGTTCACCATAGACCTATAGTGAGAAACTGGCTCATTTTTTCCATTCATTCACCTTTTAACTGATTACCTAGTATAGGGTCGGGTGGGGGGTGGTAGAGCTTTGGAGCCTATCCCAGGCAGCACAGGACACAGCACAGGGCACCCTGGATGGGAAGCCAGACTGTTCCAGGTCACTCTCACACGCTGTGGTTAATTTATAGACATGAGGTGGCCTAACACTTTCACTTTAGAAAGCCCTGCAAACACAGGGGGGCCTGCAAACGGCGCCTTCAGAGCAACGAGGGAATTCAAACCTTGGACCTAGTGCCTCCTGCCAGGCCCACCTGGATTCCTTTTCATTTCATTGAATAGTTCCTTAAGTTTCACAGTAACTGAGTTCAGTGATACTCATAGCAGAATGTTTTGCCCTTCTCTCCGGGAATAGGCGCTTGTTCAGCAAAAACTCAGTCGCTGGCCTGCCTGCTGGGTTGTCCTCCTTAGGTAACGCACTGTTTAAACCCCAGAGGGCGTAGCTACTGGCTGCCCCGGTTGTCCTGACGATTCCAGCTAACTGTAAAGCAGAAGTAGAGCGATCCCAGCGGCCCCGCTAAGGGGTTTGTTAGCGGTGGGGAACGACAGGTCAGGGCCCCCACCTGGCCTGTGCAGGACGTACCCAATCCCCAATTTTGGGTATAAATTGAATTGTGGGGATAATAAAATGCACCCCACTAATCACGGCCACACACCTCGAGGCTGACTGTGCCAGTTCAGGCTAACCACGTGGTTTCCGATTCCATGCTGAGGTGTGATCGAGCATGCCGCTTAACCCAATTTGCTGTAATAATGTAGCGAGCAGTATGAATAGGTAGCAATAGAGGAAATGTAACAGTTGTTAGCAATGCGATAAAATAACAAGTAGTAAGATGTGAAATAACACAAACGGGGCCGTCCTTCTTCCGGCCGGCAAGGTCCTTCAGCCAGACGCTGACGTTTCATTAATGCTGCGCTATTTCGAGGAGGGGGGTTCTGTCCCACCTTGCCCTGCCCCACCTGCTCTCCTAAGGCACTGCAATGCCAGCCCTCACCTCCAGCCTTAATACACCAGGACTGCTTTTGAAGGCAGAATATAAAATTCTGTCTCTTCATTTTTACACAAACCTGTTTGCACTGTATGTCTTCACACTTTGTCTTGTCACTGTGTGTTTTTTTAGTTGTGCATTTTATGTTCCTTTGCTCTTGCAGGAAACTAGTCAATGGAGTATATCTATATCTGTCTGTCTGTCTGTCTGTCTGTCTGTCTGTGCGTGTGTACGCCACATCCCTGGAGAAGCAGGCAGCTTGTCATTGTTCCTGTCTTGGCCCCTAGGCACCGCGTATGCTGCTTGCATATACTGGCTTTCAGGCTGCCAGTGATCTCCTCTGCTTTCGCATTCAAAGTGTCGACCTTTCGTCCATTTGTGATTTTTTTTCTCCCTGTTTTTTTCAGTTTTCTCTCTCCTGAGCTGATGGATGAAAGCAGCCTTTGTGCTAGGTGCTATTTTACCCACCTCTACCCCCACCCCCACCCGGTCTGCTAGTCCTTTCTTCTCTCTGTCCCACCTCTGTGGTTCCCTGCTCCATCTGTCCTCCGGTTTGGCTCCTGGCCTGTCTGTTCCTTGTCCCGCCTGATGCCTCCAGAGCCCTTTGCCTACTCAGGGATGCATGTGCGTACCTCCTGCTGTGCTGCTTTTAGAGGAAGAGCAGGGCCGGGGTACACACTGGATGGAATGCCAGTCTATTATAGGGCAGAGGGCCAGGATACACCCTGTATGGGATGCCAGTCTATCACAGGGCAGAGGGCCGGGCTACACCCTGGATGGGATGCCAGTCTATCACAGGGCAGAGGGCCAGGGTATACCCTGGATGGGATTCCAGTCTATCAC
>JAAGVU020000036.1:14550188-14577179 GCA_011763525.2 Mormyrus iriodes | reverse complement strand
TACACCCTGGATGGGATGCCAGTCTATCACAGGGCAGAGGGCCAGGGTATACCCTGGATGGGATTCCAGTCTATCACAGGGCAGATGGCCAGGATACACCCTGGATGGGATGCCAATCTATCACGGGCCACAGGGCCGGGGTACACCCTGGATGGGATGCCAGTCTATCATGGGCCACAGGGCTGGGGTACACCCTGGATGGGATGCCAGTCTATCACAGGGCAGAGGGCCAGGATACACCCTGGATGGGATTCCAGTCTATCACAGGGCAGAGGGCCAGGATACACCCTGGATGGGATGCCAGTCTATCACAGGGCAGAGGGCCAGGGTATACCCTGGATGGGATTCCAGTCTATCACAGGGCAGATGGCCAGGATACACCCTGGATGGGATGCCAATCTATCACGGGCCACAGGGCCGGGGTACACCCTGGATGGGATGCCAGTCTATCACGGGCCACAGGGCCGGGATACACCCTGGATGGGCACACAGTGTTACACGCTGCCAGTGATTTACAGACTGAAGTTAACTCTGTGCTTCCTGTAATAGACTTTGTAAATCCGGTACCTTTCTGGTCAATAATAATCTGTTTGTGTAATTGTAATCTCAGTGTGAGGGATTACTAATCTGTATCGGTGCTAAAGTGCCGCTCTGCTCTTTCACAGATCTATATGCTATGAAATTGGAACTGAAATCCTTATGCATTGTGCAAATTAAACAAAGGTTGCAAATTAGCATCTTGTCATTTTAAACGTAAAATAAACACAGAAAACATTTTATCTTTGAAATTGGATATAATGTCTGAATATGAATTAACGTGATTGAATTTGAAAACATATTTGAAAACTAAAATGCTAATTCAATGTCCCTAAATTAAAATTCTGCAGCTTTTAGTGCTGATCGCACTCTGAGAGAGGGGAAGGCAACATGAATAAATTCAGCAAAGCAAGAATGCAGTGGTTCATTTCAAGGTGGGTAGGTAAAATCCATCGATCTGTTGTTTATCCAGTACAAGGTCAAGGTGGGGTCTGGATCCTAGTATGGAGTACAAAGCACCTTGGAAAGAATGCCAGTCCATTATAGGGCACAGATGTATAAATGCGATTTACAGATGCCGGTTTGCATAGCTTCATGTCTTTGGATTGTGGGAGGAAATCCATGCAGCATGGAGAGCGTATTAAAAATGCAGCCACTCAGCGCCGCCCTGGTGGTGTGAAGCGGCAGTTGACAGTGCTCCCCACTGAGCCACCGTGTCACCTGGCTGGATCTATTGTAACCTTCCATGCAAATTCACACCTTTGGATTAAGCTGATAGACAATATAGTTATAGGAGCTATTCAGCTTTATAATGAGCGGACGGTTTGAAATGCACCAGCAAAGGGATGTTTGTTTACGTGATAAATTATGTAAAATATGGACATGGGGCTCTTTAATAATTAAACAGGCAGTGGGCCAATTCCTTTTCATAGTTTTGTTAATTAACTAAGCAGCTTCCGTGTGCACTCGACTTTTCTCTTGCCTAATTATGTTTGGACAAATCAGTTTAGGTGACTATCTATCGTATGCCTAACAATATCACAGTAAGGTTAATAGTGCCCGTTGTTTGAAATATTCATGGCTTGGCATGAGACAAAATACGGTGAGATTCCATCCATCCAGCTGTCCATCCGTCCATCCATCCATTTTCTGCCGCTTAACTGGGTCCAAGTCGTGGGGGTAGCTACCACCTCCTCCAGCTCCTCTAGGGGGATACCAAGGCATTCCCAGGCCAGTAAAGAGATATAATCTCTCCAGCATGTCCTGGGTCTGCCCTGCATTTCCTCCCGGTTGGACATACCCGAAGCACCTCCCCAAGGAGGCGTTCTGGAGGAAGCATGCGGAGAAGCGGCACCCAATCTCCAATGCTGAACCCAGATACTCTGCGAAGGAAAGTCATTTCTGCCACTTACACCCATGATCTCATTCTTTCAGTCACTACCCAGAGCTCATGACCATAGGTGAGTGTGGGAACGTAGTTCGACCAGTAAATCGATAGCTTTGTCTTCCGGCTCAGCTCTCTGTTCATCACAACAAAACGATACAATGTCCGTGTAACTGCTGATGCTGCACCGATCTGTCTGTTGATCTCACACTCCCTTCTTCCGTCACGTGAACCACACCCCAGCTTAATTAAACTCCTCCGCTTGAGGCAGTAACCCATCCCCAACCTGGTGGGGGCAATCCATCCTTTTTCATTTGAGAACCATGACCTCAGACTTGGAGGTACTGATTCTCATGCTTGGTCACTTCACACTCAGCTGTAAACTGCCCCAGTGCATGGTGAAGGTCGCAGCCCAATAAAGCCAACAGGACCACATTATCTGCAAAAAGCAAAGATGTAATCCTGAGCTCACAGAATCAGATCCCCTCCACTCCTTGCCTGTGCCTAGAAATTCTGTCCATAAAGGTTATGAACAAAATGCGTGACAAAGGGCAGCCCTGGCGAAATTCAGCTTCCACAGGGAACAAGTCTGACTTAATGCTGGCTGTGTACCAAACTCTCGCTGTGGTTATTTAATGACTTAAAGGCCCCTAACAGCGGGCCCAGCACCCCATACATCCCCCTGAAGCTGGAACTCATCCTCTGGTCTTCTTTCTTAAAGACTGTGACCACCACCCCAGTCTGTCTGTCCAAAGGCACCGTTTCTTACCTCCATGCAATGTTAAAGTGGTGTGTCAGCCAAGACAGCCCAACAACACCCAGAGCCATCAGGAACTTAGGGCGAATCTCATCTTCCCCCGGAGCCTTACCACTGAAGAGTTTTTTGGCTACTGTGACCTCAGCCCTAGTGATGGATAAGTCTTCATCTGAGACTTCTGACTCTACTTCCTCCAAGGAAGACCTATCACTGGGATTCTGGCATACGCCTTTCACCGCACGACTATATTCCCATTTGAGGTCAATAGCTCTCATCCCTGCTGTAAACAGCATGGGCAAAGCCCTGCTTCCTTCTTCTGAGCTGCCTGACAGTTTTCCAGAGTCTCTTCAAGGCCGACTGAAAGTCATTATCCGGGGCATCACCAAACTCATCCCACACCCTGTGTTTTTGCTTCAACAAACTGCCAAGCCATATCCCACTTAGCCTGCCAGTAACTGTTAGCTGCTTCAGAAGTCCTACAAGCTACCTAAGCTTGGAAGCCATCCTTCTTCAGCGTGTCAGCTCCCTTTACTGTTGGTGTCTACCACTGGGTTCTGGAGTTGCCACCATGACAGGCACCAACAAACTTAGGGCCACAGTTCTGTGCGGCCGCCTCAGCAATGGAGGAATGGAACATGGCCCATACAGGCTCAATGTCTCCAGCCTCCCTTAGGATACAAGAGAAATTCTGCTGGAGGTGTGAGTTGAAGATCTCCCAGACAGGGGCCTCTGCCAGATGTTCTCAGTACACCTTCACTATGCGTTTGGTCCTACAAGGTCTATCCGGCATTTTCCCCTGCCATCGGATCCAATTCACCACCAATTGGTGATCAGTTGACAGTTCAGCTGGAAGGTGGGATAGCTCAGGTACTGAATAGTAGGGGTAGTACCAGCACCTTGTGCTGAATAACAAGGGGAGTACTGACACCTGGTACTGAATAACAAGGGGAGAATGGCACCTGGTACTGAATAACAAAGGGAGTACCGGCACCTGGTATTGAATAACAAGGGGAGTACTGCTACCTGGTACTGAATAACATGGGGAGTACTGCTCCCTGGTACTGAATAACAAGGGGAGTACTGCCACTTCAAGCACTGAGCACAGAGGCGCACAAACCTCTCCCCCAGGATAAGGTGGCAGTTTTTGGGCAGGAAAGTGGGATTCATTTTTTATTATTTCTTGAAAGGAACTACATGAATGTTTGAGGAAGGATGTATCTCTCTTTAAAAATAACATTCAAGTGTTTTAAAAGGACTCCAAAATACTGAGGTGAGATACTGACGGGAGACCGGCTCCGCCCACCCGTGCCGAGACTCTGGCCTGTGACAGGGGCGCACAACCCCGCTGGCGTCTCAGAATAAATTATTATTATTATTATTATCATAAGCCTTTTAAGAGCATTTGTCCTCCAAAAATGCCAGCCTCAGGCATACATCCTGCATGTTCATTGTTTTCCGTCCTGTGTGGATTCAGACACCTACATTGCTGGTCAGATTGTGGCATGCATTAAATTGTCTGGTAAATTTAAACAAACATTGTGAGGGAGAGGTATAGTGATCCGAAACGAAACAAAAATTTGTGGTTTCTATTTTAAATTCTGTTTTTAAGCTTTAAAACCTGCCTACAAGCTACCAGCCTAGATTAGCCGACCAGAGGTCCCTCCTCTAAATAATCAGCAGTGAACGTAGTCTATGATAAGCGTCTCAAACTAAATTACGTATGCCCTTGCGAGATTAAACCATATTTCACAATATATCAGTTAAAATATAGGTGACAGCCAATATTCCAAAAAAATCAAGTTATTGGCATCGTCTGATGTGTCAGTCTTGGCTGATTTAAACTTTATCAATGTTTCAAATTCAAATATTCAAATATTCCATAGTGGAGGACAATGAATTTCATTGGCGAATTCATCACTTGTGATAGGTCTCAAAGTTCTGGTCTGCAACGTGCTTATGATTCGTTATTAAACCTGACCCACAGATCGATCTTATGTTTTCCACATGATAAAAAATGATGGAACGTTATTCTGCTAATCTGACACCCCCCCCTGGGGTAGATTTGACCCCACCATCCCCCTTTAAGTATGCTTATAACTCAACCACTGGAGACGGCAAGCAGGTTGTGTAAATTGCTTTTATACTGCCCGCAATGCTACAGTTAACAGTTTTGGTCCGGAACAGATGGATACTGCCACAGCATGGCTGAGAGAAATTTTAGAAATATGTATTTTTATGGTTCATACTCACTTAGTATCCGGACTGAAACACAATTTAATTGATACCGCACGATCGACAGCTGCCACCTCCGAGTCTACAGTATGAAATCTACAGAGGGATTCTTTTAAAAAACTACCATTAAAACTAAATTTTGAAGGTCAGTAAAAAGACAAACTGGAATAAAAATTGCCAAAAACTAAATTAAAAAGGAATAAAATAGAAAAAATAATGGAACTAATCTTACTTTGGTCGCAGCATAGCTTTCAGATGTTACAGTAGCAGCCAGACTAGTCACAGATTTCAGCCAAGCTACCCAGCACTGTGCAAATATGTCCTTCTCAGAGTCTTTGTATCCCTCTGACAGCCAGTCTGTGTCCCTCTGAGTGTCTGTCTGTCCCTCTGAGTGTCTGTCTGTCCCTCTGAGAGTCTGTATGTGTCCCCCTGGAGGTCTGTGTGTATCTGTGTGATAGTATTTGTGTCCCTCTGTTTATCTGCAAGCCTTTGGCAGTCTGGGGGTATGTTTCAGTGGGCGTCTGCATAGAAGCACCTTAAAGACATTTATCTCCCTCTCATTATTTTTTTCTGTTTCAGCTTTTTAACCTTAAATGTAAAGGACGTATCCTAGCAGGCAGGAACTAAATGGCACTGCATGTTAAACGTAACTGTGTCCTGTGTAAACATCATCTTCTTAATTGTCCTCGGATATGCTTGATGTTTCCTCTAGTGCTCGATTCTCATTAAGTCTTAAAGCTGATTTTGGAAAGACGACTAAATTCGAGTCTGTGTAGCAGATATGACTCCTAAAAGATAAACTTTGATCATCTGCCTGCACACTGCTCAATATATTCAGCTGTGTAAGTAAACAAAACAGATACAGTGTAAACATCCATCCATCCATCTATTTTCCAGAACTGCTTATTCCATTTCGGGTCGCGGGGGGTCCGGAGCCTATACATTGTAAACAGATACAGTGTAAACAGATACAGTGTTCAAAATTGCTAATGACAGAGGGCAAAGTTACGGGGGTCAAGCTGTGTTTGCAGACCGGAGCGGTTGTAGGGACGTTTTTGGACATGCTGAAGACAGCTGAGGATGCAGCTAAGGACAGGACACTAAATAGTTTTGAGTGAACCTCTTCTGATGGCTTGGTTTTTCCTGAAGGGCGAGGTGTGATAAAACTTCCTGGTAAATCCTTTAGTAAGCTGATTGTAAGGCGCTTAAGCCCCAGTCTAAGCCTGGTTTTCTCTCCAGGCTCTGGGGGCCTACTGGCTCATTATCCGACCTGTGGAAGCCTAGGTCCTGGATCTGTCTTCCTGACATGGGGCTCTGGCGGGAGAAAGGCGGGTTCACAAAAGGACCTTGGGGCAGGGCATGGACAAACAGCTTGGTTACCACCTGCTCTAGAATCACGTGGGTCCTGGGTTCAGGTCCAGTTCCCCCTTATCTGTTCCTTAAAATATAATGTTTGTTTATCTATTCGTGACTTGTGTCCCCCCAGCCCCTTTTTCTGCTCTGCACCTGCTCCCAGCCCCCCCCCCCCCCCGTTACAAGGGAAATAACATTGAACTTTGGTTGTGGGGACAAGCCTGGAAATTCCTTGAAAGGGATTTAGGAAGGAAAGTGTGTTGGGTGGGGCAAGGGGAAGGTCATCTTTGGTGACAAAAATAGCAGTACTGACAGGCAGTTTGCTGAGCTTTAGTGTCTTTAGTGAGCAGGTAACTCACCTGAAGTACCACATTAACCTCAGTCTGATTCGAGAGGGAGGGCTGTAGGGTGAGTCACTGGAGCAGTCGGCCGTAGTCGAACGGGTCAGTCAGTCATGGGAACGGGCGGGTGGTCATGGTGGATTGGGGTGCTCAGCTGTAATGCACTGGGGCACCCGGCCATAGTGGAATGGGTGGTTGGCCGTAGTAGAGTGGACGTTCAGCCATGGTGGACCAGGGAGGTCGGCCGTAGTAAGCCGAGGCAATTGCCATAGTGGGCCACAGCGGTTGCTGTACTGGGCCGAGGCAGTCTACCATAGTGGACTGGGCCCTGGCGTGGACTTGGAGGATATCCAGCTCCCTGCTGCAGCATCGCAGTGCAGTGAGCGCAGCTTGCGGAGGACTGGGTGCCGAGCCTCCTTGCAGAGGGACTCGCTGGGCCAGGAGGGAGACTCTTCGCCAGAGGGACGGCTCCTCGCTCTGGCATAGGGGAGGGACCTGAACCCACAGCTAACTGGAATCCAATAAATATTAATGCCTGTATTAAACCTGATATGTTTATTGACACACTGATATTCACATGGATATTTATAATCAAACATTTGGGACCAGGCTCAGCTTACTTTCTATTGGTGAGCATTAAGGGATGATCACAAGGGCAGTTTTATGTTATTCTGCATTGGGGCCGGTACCTAGCCTCTCTATGTCTCTCTCTCTGTCTCTCTCTCATTCGCTAACACACACCCCCTACTTCATCTTTGTCTCACTCTCCCCGAAGCCCCTCTCCACGGGGCTATCTGCAATGCAGTGTGGGACTCTTGCACCATGTTTGCACTGGTATCTAACCCCCTTCATCTCCCATCATGGCACTGGGGGGCTGGGGAGGCTGGCTGAGGGTGCCTGGAATCCGCTGTGCCAAACCCAGTTCCTGCCTGCCAGCCTGATTAATGCTCCCCACGTCCTCGTGCGTGTTAGACTCTGGCCAGAAACGTGACTCTGACCCAGCCACCTCGAATTTTTGTATTTTCAGCCCTGTTGTGGACTTTGCACTGTGTGTTTAATGACTCTGATACGATCGCCATAGGAACTCAAGGTTAATGTGAGAAGAGGAGGTCTCAGGATGCCATGCTGTGTCAAAAGAGCAAGTATTCCTGTATGGGGCTCTGCAGCCCTGCGCATGTGCAAATGTAGCATCCTGTCTGTCATCACAAGGATAACAGGGACTGAACAGAGGACAGAACACTAAGTTCAGATCTCACCAATGTTAGGTCATGCTGTCTCCAACTGTTACAGTCTGAAACAGTGTTTTTTAACCCGGTCCTTGGGGACCCCCAGAGATGAGATTGGGATGAGAAACAATGGCCTACGGTGCTATTCAATAAGGTCCCGCGGATGCGTGCAGCGGATAAATATCTGTGTAATGCCGCATGGTAAATATAAATCGGTCTCGATGCAGTCATCTGGTAGGTTTAGTAATAGGGTTTTGTTGTTCTTTGCTGGTGACTGACCCCTCGTGCCCCCCCCGGCAGCAATACCTAAGGAAGCATGTAACCCCTATGGCTCTATTACTTTTGTTCTGACAGATTTTTGCTACTTGGGGGCATAATCCCACGTTTCCTCACTTTAAAGGGACAATTCAGCCCAAAACTGAAAATAGATATGTTTTAGGTGGGCTGTACTGCTATCTGGCCATCTAGGTTGTTCTGTTGGGAGTTGGCTAATTTTGGAGATATTGGCCATGGAAGTGTTGGTCTTCTCTCGAATATAATGGGACTGAATAGCATTCTTTATGTGGTGATCGAAGCTCCAAAAAAATACATTTTAAAAATTCAACAGTAATGTCTCTTGCAAGAAATCATGACCTGGTTACTGAAGATGATCCACAGACTTTGTAGTGAGTAGTTTAATGAAGGAACTATTTTCTTCTATTGAACCCCACACCAATCGTATCACTACACAGGAGATACGGGCATGAGCACCCCGGCGATACCTTCCGTGCAGTGATACGACTGGTGTGTGGACTTCGGTAGAAGAAAATACTTCCTACTTTGCTGGCCTGGTGGAGTACACAAAGTAGCTTGGTCTCTAGGAGTGTTTTTACCCTCCGTCCCTGTTTTTTGCTGTTTTGCTAATGTTGCTAAAGGCTTGCGAGAAGCCCGAAGGTGTTTTGATGGTGATTACTGGGTCCTGCCTTCTAAATCTCTGTTAACGACTAGAAGAGAGCTAGAGAAATATTACACGCAGCTAGCACCATTTGTCTTAAGTAAAAATGCTTAATTTTTAAGTCATGGAAGGACAGCTGTTGTTACAACCTTGGGCATGGTGTCTATCATGAATGAATTTATTTTTCATTCTTCTTTTCTCGTGTGGAGTCACTTAAACTGCCTCCCTGTAATGAGTACAAATGGGTACAATTTTTTAAACAGGTATTTCAAGCATAACAATTGTTCAGGATAATAGTTTTTGGTAAATAAAATACCTGTTTATGAAATTCAACCAAATTCATGTCAACCATAATATTACAAAATGGTATTTTAAATTATGTGTTTCAGCTTAATATCATGACTGGAGGGTGAGGTATCTGTGAGCATTTTGGGGGTGTTGAGTGTTTTGCTGAACAGACCCCTCCTATAAAGCTCCCACCAGCCCCACCCATGGTGAATTTGCTCCCAGTCGCCTCCCAAACGGTTGCCACGAGTCACATTGATTGGCTCTTTTTGGTGAATGAAGACCGCTTACACCAGCCATACTCTCGAAATATAAGCTCTGCGTGTTGCCCCCTTGGGGTTCTCCTCTGGGCAGGGAGGTTGAACATATATGGAGTGTTTGTGACAAATCCTGCCAGACTGACCACTGATACTGCCCCGCCTGGTAAAATAGGCAATCAGAACAGTAACTCTGAGAAGGTTCCTGTTTCTAGTTGTACTGCCAGTCTGTGACGAACAGAATAAACACTGGAGGCAGATCCCGGGTAGCAGAAAACTCTGGGGTTTATCAGAAAACCAGAAGCAGACAAATGCAAGTCCAGGGGCAATACTCGTAGTCGGGACGGGCGGAGAAGGTCAAAAGCCGGTGAAGTCAGTCCTACACGTAGGCACGGGACGAGAGGACAGCAGGGGAGATGGGTCGACGAAGGTGGGTCAGGAGAGGGGATCCGGCGAGGAGGAGCGGGCAGGTCAGGAAGGCAGGACAAGCGGGTTAGACATAGCAGGCAAAGGGACCGGGAAAGACAATAGACAAACGAATGCTCGGTAATGCTCCGTATCATGGCAACAATACTTTGCGTCATCAACTGCGCTCGATCCGCTTATAAAGCGGAGGTAATCATGGGTGATCCCCTGCAGCCGCTCCGTCCTGCCCATGTGGGCGTGACACAGTCCACAAAAAGGCTGCCTGTCCATAAAGAAACACTGACGTTGAGGACGGGAGACATGGCAGCCTCAGCTTTGACTGTCCATCCTCAGGTGATGAGCCGGGCCACACCTCACCAGTGCATCCCAGCGTGTCTGCCGGCCACAGGGGGATGGGGTGGGCTGGAGGCAGGTGCGAGCTTCACTGTTTAATCATCTTCTCATCTTCTGGGCTCCATTGCACCCATCACCCTCAGACACGCGGCGCCCCAGAGTTTCTGGCAGACTGCAGTGCCACAAGATTTTTTGTAATCGGCCCTCTTTCCTTGCATCGCAGTAAAGAAACAGCTGTGCAAAAGCATGCGTGATAATAACAGGTGGTCTGGTCACCGAGGCTCATGGTTGAAGTACTGTAGGCTTTTTCTTCTGTCCTACCTCCTGTCACTTGTAGGGAGCGCTATAGAGCACATGCCCTTACCCTTCCCTGCCCAGCCCCAGCACTCGCATTGGCAGTGGGACTTCGGGGACTCTCGGCTCTTCCCTTCCACTGTCCTCAAATTTTGTCAACATGTCCAACCACCCCGGACCACTACGGTCGACCACCCCAGCCCATTAGATTAATTAGGCGCATGGCAGAAATGCTAGCTTGCCTGTCCTGCCGATACATAAAAGTGCCTTTTGAAAAACAGACCAGAGCTTATTGGCTTTGGTCTCCTTGCTCCAACAGAAGTTCTCAAGACTTAAATGCCTTACGTGGTACAAGTCATTGTACAAACTGCTATACTGCTGACAGCTGATTGGTCACTGGGTGGGAAGGTGTGTGTGTGTGTGTGTGTGTGTGTGTGTGTGTGTGTGTTGTGTTGTGTTGTGTTCTGCTATCACTGCTTATACACATGCTGAGTATTATCTGCCCAATTTAACTGTGTTCTTATTTAACTTTAAATTTCTCCGAATTGTCTGTGTGGAACGCAAAAATGTGGGAAAGGTTGCTGTCTTATTTTATGTTTTTGTGCAGTTTTTAACTCTGTGCTTAGAGCAGAAAACACCAGATTGTATTAATATCAGTTTCAGTTGTGCTTTTTTAGCAGCAAGGTCTGAAACATCTGTGGAGTCTTTTTAATTACATTTTAGATATTTGTTCTGCACCTGGTCCTGTCAGTCAGGTCACATTGACTATTCAAGACAGATGTATTATGTCTGAGGTGTGGCTGTGAATAAATGTAATGGCAATCAGTGTGGCATCAGTACAGGAGAAAAAATACAATACATCAAGCATGCCTTTAAATCTAACTGGATTTTATGTGATTTAGTTCTAATAAAACCTAAACAGATCTCTAAACTCATAAAATGAAAACTTTATTAATAAACTTGTAATATTGTAACATATTGTGAATGTCTGCTTCCAGATTATGAACAATATAGGTTCATATCTGTTAATATTGGTGATATGCATTGATATTTATTGATAAGCACAGGTGACAGTGATACAATATATGTCGTCCCACCCATACTGATTTATACGCTGGCCTGAATAGAGGAAAGTAAAATTACAATGTGAGCATGATGATCTTCAAAATGGACTGAGACATCTGAATCTTTGACCACTGATCTTTCCATCAAAAAATATCTCGGGGTGTGTTGCAATTGGAAAATGTGCCATGGAACCTTCTGAAGGGCTTGGAGAAGCAGTAGTTATGTTTTTCTTTTGAATAAATAAGCACCATTCTGGCATATTGAGGAAATTTCACAAGAATGACTCATACTACATGTAAAATAGTACAGGACAGGAATAATGTGTAGTACATGAATAATATTTAGAAATATAATCTGCGGCTTGCATTTCGGCTGCGTTGTACTTTCAGTTTATATTTAGGTGCAGCAAGTATTGAAGGTTCTGGTTCATAGAGCTCGGGTCTGTCAGGCTGGGCTTGGCCGGGAGCGGGATGAAAGGCGCTGGAGAGGGAGCTGTCTGTGGTGCTGAAACCCGATCTCTGCGTGAACGCGCAGCCTGCTCGCCCGTCCTATTCGGCACGGACTCCCCGGGCACCGGGCGGGTTATGAACAGCCCGACAATCATGCTTTTATTTCTGCTCCCGATTTCCCACCTTTGCTTTTATCTTCTGCTTTTCATTCTCTTTCCTCGGTTTGTGTGTGTCGTTGCTCAGGCCAGCTTCGGGAGGCGCCGGGGGTCCGGCCTGGGCGCGCGCGCCTTCCCAGAATCCTCCGCTCCTCCCCGCTCCGTTCCGCCTGACTGAGCCGCCGTCCATCCCAGGAGAAAACGGTTCTTTTCAGGCGCAGGCAGTCATGCGGTATTTTCATTCGGCGGGTGTTACCCTGCCCCGAAGCCCCCACCTGCTCGGCAATTTTTTTTTATCGCCAAGACTTTTAAAATACCGGACTAGCGTTGCTCTTGAAAATACCGTCAGAATACCGCAGTGTAACGCCTGGATGGTATGACGGTATGGAAAATTAGATACCGCCCTAGCCTAGTTCGTAGCTCTGAAGTACTTTTATTCTGCCACTGGTTAATCTGGACAACCGGTACTTTGAGAAATGGCTTTAAAACAGCACTTTTGGGACGTGGTTATCCAGGTGAATAGCCTCAGTTGTGAATACTTTAATCACTTTCATCTTGCTGTTACAGTCACGGACGCCCATCATGGACATTCTCTGCACAGTGCTTGTCCTTGTAAGTCAAATCTTGAAAGTTAATATAGATAATGTAGTTAACTAAATTATAATGTCTACCTATTCATAGCATTTTATAAGTCTCAGTGACCTGTACACTACCCGTAATTTCAACCTAGGTGAGATATTGCTGATTGGTTTGGAGCACTGCAGACCAGTATATTGTCTGTTACTTTTAAATGCTATATAAATATAAGTTTAATATAAAGTTTTAAATGTTGTATGTAAATACTCTTTATATCTGATCATAGGCTTAATGAAACCACATGGCTGAAATGGAAGTGTGCATTTTAGTATCAGAAAAGCTAATGCGTAATGGCACAGAAGAGGGACACATTTTTTGTTCTTTTTGCACAGAAGGAAGTGTAGTGTTCCAGGAAGCCTGTTTATCTCCCTTTGCACATCTTTAAATTCTCGGGCTTCCTGATGAGAGCAGCTGTGATTGAGGCCTTTCCTTTCAGAGCGTACAGCAAGATTCAGAGCTGAGATATAGCGTAGCTTTTCTAGCTCCTTTTCTGCATGGGAGATGCCACCGTTTTTAAATTTTTCTCATCTGAAATTAGACATGTAGCATACACATTTAAAAAAGTTAAAATCAGGCTCTGCACAATTGTCCCTAAATAAGAAATTTAATGGTAAGGGATTGTGGTCAAAGTGCTGGTTATGGTAGACCATTGGGTTATGGTTGATTATTTTGATTCAGTTGATTAGATGACTCAGTATTCACCCCATCCGTGTTTGTTGATATGTCAGTTTCCAAGGAACCCTGAGAAGACGGCCCTTCTCTGCACATTATGAAAGCCAAATCTCAATTCATTGGACCATTGCAGTGTTATGATGATCAGAGTTTTTAATTCTCTTTAACCTTATTACATCGCATGATGTGCTGCTGTACTCCATCGTTCAGGGTTAACATTTAATGCCCCATTGGAACAAAAGACAATGATCCAATATTGTCCTCATTTTTAATTAAAGAGAATTGATGGTGGAAAGTCACAATTTGTTGATAAGACACAGTATTAGCAATGGAGGTCGCCATTCAAGTCTGACATTTTAAAATGGTTTGAAATTGAAAAAAACTTCTCAGTTCATTAGTCTAGTTAACAGAATTTTAATCCTTTAGAATGTCTGCAGTAATATGTATATATGTGCCAGCTGGATATAGGGAGAAGAGTGAGAAATTGCAGGATGTAGAATGGTCTATTTTAAACAGCTTTGCATTGTGGGATATGGTGGTTGTGCCGTTTGCCAATATTGTCCCCATAAATAGTTGCAGCTGAACTGTGTCCAAAGGACCTGCATTGTGGTGCTTAGTGGTTCAATTCAGGGAGATGTATCCATGGCCTGCATCGTCTGGATTACTGCTCATCATCTACATGTCAGAGGTGTTGCTACGTCATGTTAAAAGGATCTCCCAGAATCCTTTGCATGTTTGCTATCAAGGCCTGGGATGGAATAAATGGGGTGACACAAAGCTGAAGGAAAGGTTTCATTTTAGGCAATGGAGGGTCTATCCATGGAGTCTGGTTGGCTTGCCCACTATTACAGGCTATTGCTGAGTTTGCTGATGTCCCTGTTCTACTCCATGTCATTGTCCTGGCACTGGTGTCCAGTTGTGTGTCACGCTCCTGCCTTCCATCCTTCCATCACTGGACACATGCTGGAATAGTTATGACAACTCTGTGTTTTTTCCTGCCTATTTCGGGAGCCCTTGTGGTTTATAGGAAAAGAAATCATTGTACTCTGTGTGCTCATATATACTCAGTAAACTCAACCAGCATCTATACCAGTTATTGGCAACATTTGGGTGTATTTTTGATGCTTAATAAGGCTGAAATGAGGTAGGGCCAGAGTTTGACAGCTGAGAAGCTGGGCAAGGAATGTTTTGAGGAGAACAAAACAGATGCAGCATTGACATGGTGGCTTAGTGGTATTTTAACTCCGCACCTACTCTAGGTACTTTAGTACTAGTTTGCATGTTTTCCCAGGATTTGCTTGGGTTTCCTTCAGGTCCTCTGGTTTTCTCCTGCAGTCCAAAAAAGCAAGCAGTTTGGCCTGGTGTCTCTAAAACTGGCCACAGTGTGTGAGTGTGTGCCCCATGATGCACCACCATTCCGTCCCATTCAGCTTCTTTCTTACAGTCTGAAATGTGCTTGAACACCAGTCCAGTGAAAATCCATTTCCCTCTTTCAGGATTTGCAAAGAATTTTACTATTAAAAATATTCTAAAATCTTTTTGGTTTACCAGCTGTGTAGTAGGTGAAATGCAGAAATGGTACCCGGTTCCAAGCAAGTTTTCTTTAGCCTTGGCTTAGAACAGCAAGTCAAAAGAAACATGGCCGTCTTCATCATGGCTCCTTAATGAAGGTAGCCAGTATGCCGGAACCTACCTGGCAGCCCTTTGAAATAATTTGAGAGTGCTTTGAGCTCTCCTTTATCCTTTGCTCGTTGCACTTCGTTAGTCAGTATCTCATTATGTTTGGCCTTGTGTTCCCTGCCCCCTTTCTAACTGCTTTAATGACTTAGGTTGTTTGAACCATACAGCCATGACGGGTCACCCTTCACGCCATGCCGCTGACTGTCAGAGCTTCCCGTGGGTCAGACACACGGCCTCATCTACCCCCTCTGTGCCTCCCTGGACCCCTGAAGGGAGCTGGTGATGTCAGAGAAAAGCTGGGAGTCACAGAGTCCAGCCCAGTCAACATTGCTCGTTCGGCACTATCATGAAATGCTTTGTAAAGTGATCCCATTGGTCACATGTCACAAGCCTCTGTCCTTATCCCCAATGTCCTTTAAAAACCTTTGCAATGGCTGTAATGACCAAGCATTACGTTTACTGCATCTGTTCTGCTTCAGCTTTTAAAATGACCCCTCACTTTATTATCTAATTAATGTCTTGACTAATGTCCAGCTTGACTCTTCAGATATTTGACAGCCAGCTTCAAATGACCTTAACCGTGTGTTCAGCAAAATGCTTTAAAATTGGAATATGTTTCAAATCGGCTGGGATGGAAATACATGCTTCAATCTTAAATCGGACAAGTATGTAGAATTGGGGCCTTGTGTGCCTTTCACTGGCGGCCGCGACCTTCAGGGCCAGAGGGATCCAGATGGACATGCTTGGTTAATCCCGTCTTTGTCCCCCCCAACCCAACCCTGCTGTCTTTCCTTGAGCGAGCAGAGCAGCTTGTGGACTTCCAGAAGCAGGGGCTTGATGGATGTTTCACCCACTTGTGCTGTGGGCTGTAACTCCACTGTCGCGGTGCATGGGGTATGTGGATGGGTGGGGCTCGTCCTGCCCTCAGGTATTCCTCACCTCTCTGATTCTCACAGCCCTATGATTGATAAGCTGACAGACCAGAACTTTACTGAATATCCCCAGCCAGCGTCATTTTGATTTTATAAACTTGTTGGAGATTATCTGTGCAGAGAAGACAGAAACCATAAATTGAAGATTAGCATTTCTTATTCCATGAACATATAATGCCATTATCTTTTTGGCCTCTCTGAAATTGACTGCATTTGTTTTTTTATTAAACCATGTGGACTGGTAATATCCCATTTCACAGGTCGTCTGGTATTGTTTAATTTGTCTCAGTAGCTAATTGTGTTAATACCTGTAGAGAAAAACAAGATTTTCTTTGGGATGTAACTAGTTTTTAGGAAATCAAGTACCTTTCTAACATTGTAGGGAGTATTCCATATATTAAATCCATCCATTCTGCTTGGGATAATGAGTTAGTTGATGCCAGGGCACAGTGGTGGTCTGCTCCGTGACTATCCGACCTCTAAGATTTTCCGGTGTCCCTTTGGTGTTTGAAAGTGCCACAAGCATTTGTGGTTGCAAGGAGATGGCTGCAACCTTCGGGTATATTTTTGCATCCCCTGGTGGAGGTTTTAGGACTCCAGGACAGCTTTGTAAAGGAGTGATTGGCAGTGACTCAGCCACTCCAAAGGCACAAATCTACCTCTCTGAATCAGGGGGGTTATGGTCAAGCCAGTAATGAGGTTAGGTCCCCTGTGGTCCAAACTGCAGTTTGAGGTTGCTCTGTGACACTACCTGGTTATAACTGAGGCTGTACATGTTTTGGGTGATGCTAGACATTTCTGCAGCCCATGTGCAAGCATAAACATCTCCCACGCTTTCTGTTCATATAGGCGTAGGAGGTGATGTAAGAAGAACAGAATCATGTGACAGACGTCTCTGCTTTTATTCTGCGCTGTGTTTTTGCCTTTGGTTGTTTTTGTAGTTTTTGAGCTCAGTCAGTTAGTTCCCACCAGAGATTCTAAGATTCACCTGCCACAGTTTGTTCCTCAGAGAAATTACCACCCCCCCCACCACCACCACAGTTCTGCACAGTTAATAAGCTGAGCAAGTTCAGTTCAGTCTCCAGCAAAAATACCAGCAGTCCAACGAGGGTCCTGTAACAAAGGTTATGTTTTTTAATTCAAGTATATCCAAGTGAGTGAAAGAACCGGGACAGATTCTGGATGCTTTGAGTTTTATATACCCCTTATGTTAGAGGAGGGTCATAAGCATTCGTGTGTGTTTAAATTCTAAACCTTTCTGAAACTTACATTTCCAGAGCTGAGTCTGTATTTGAATTTGCCCATGATGGATTACTTACAGTGAACGTGTTTGCCCAGTGAATTAATACCCTTGCAGGAGAGTGGGTTCAGATCCATTCCACAGACTCTGTCCTGCAAGTCAATGGCTAATTTTTATACCTGTTGGATTAATATGTGATTTAAGATGGATCACTGAAGTACCTGCCTTCTGCTCATCAGATACCACTATAAATTAAAAAAAACCTTTTTAGCAGGCTTGTAATCCTCCAACAGAACTGTCATCTCTAATTCCCTGAGTGCTTTGAAGCTTGTGTGGAAGCCAGCAGTGAGCCGAGAGCCTATCCTGGGAAGTATGTAACATGATTTAGGACTGTGGTTGAAAACATGAGAACAGCATGCAAACTCCACATTTACAGAGAGCCTGGGGCAAGCAGCAAATATATAAGCCTACAGGTGTTAGACCATGGTTGTAACAGCTGAGCTACTGAACCAGCCCAATCTAAAATACCTTTTACAAAATTTTTTAAATTGGCTGAATTTGACAACATTATGATGCACCATTTTTCACACTAATAAAGTTTTCGGATGTCATGTTCGCATCAGCTGTTGTTTTTTGTTGTTGTCGGGGATACACTGGCCTCGCTGTTCTCCCCTAACTGAAATGGGTTGGAGGTTTATGTCACAACTCGTATGTCCTGCAGTGAATAGGCAGATGGATACTCTGCTTGAGAAAAATCACTGCCATGTCATCGCATTTGGAGGCAAATATGTTACAAATGCCGTGATATCTGGTAGTCGGGACAAATGGGACGGGGAGATCGATTGTTCCATTTCCTCAGTCACTAGTGTTGGCACCCTGAACGTCTCCTCCCCCATGTGAGGCCTTTCCTGCCTAGTAGTAGTTCATGTCCTGCTCCCAGGAGGGAGCAAAAAAAAAATCCTTATTTTTTAGTCCCCATCAGGCTGGAGTGTCTGCTGCCATGTTTGTTTTGCTGGACCAGGCAGGTCATAAGATTCACAGCTATGCTGAGGTAATGGCTGCCTTTAGGTCACGCAGTGCTGCTTGAGTATGGTAAACACTGGTAAACAAAAGCCTGTCAGAGTGTGACATCTCTTTTCAAAGGTGGCCCTTCTGCACTTTGATCGCAGCCTCCCAGGCACGGCATATAGCTCTCATATATGTGATGGTTTCTCATTAATTTCACCTCAGCATCTGAAATCCTGACATGTTTCTCTGAGTAGCCTTTTTGTTCCGAGCGGCAGACCTCTGAAATCCCATAGGTGCTGTGCTGCATGGGAATTCCCCTGTAAATGCTGAGTCACTCCAGCCTGCTGCATGGGAATTCAGATGCAGCTTTCCGCTGTGCTGTAATTTGGGGGGGTTTCACTGTGGAGCCCCAGTGCAGTGTTGACCCCCCCCCCCCGCCCAGTCTCACTCAGGCTTGGCGCTGTGAGATCAGCCTGCTGCATACTCGGCTCTCTGCCTTGACCTTTCCTGCCTGTGATTCTTTTTAAGTATGGGAATTGGCCTTTAGAGAAAGATCCCTTGACAGCCCCCTCCTCTCCACAGTTTTTCCTGCTGCTGTTGTCTTGAGACGCAGCCGAGATGCGACACAATGCGCCACTGTGACCCAGATTCAGCTGCTGCTGTTTGTCCGCCTCTGTTCCCCTTTGCCGCATTGGTCTGCTGTGATCACCTACTGCAAAATAAACGGGAAATTTGTAGGTCCTGGATGAGTGCAGTGCTTGGGTTAGATGCTAAATTAAGTCAGTATGATGATTCAACACGGCAGGATACAGGAATCATAATGAAATAAAAATACGATAATGCTTTGCATTAACTGTACCTTCATGACGCCTTTAAAATGCATTCATAGAACATTCATAAGCAGCATGTAAGTATACCTTAGCATCCTAACAGCTTAACAGCTTTAATATGGATTAATAACAACCATTATATGATTATAAGAAACATTATAATTGCATAATCATGTAATGTATGTTACTAAAGTATATTAAAGCTGTTAAAGTACATTTTGGATGTTAACGTATACAGTGGTACCTTGACTTACAAGTATCCCACCTAACGAGTTTTTCGAGACACGAGCTGTCTCTCGGCCAATTTTTTGCTTTGAGTTGACAGCTAAAATTCGGGTTATGAGCCAGCTTCAGATACCCCACTGCTAGGTGGCGCAGTGAACGCTGCAACATCTGCCCAGCATCCCGTGTCTCACTCGTTCACTTTAAGCGCTTAGCTCGCAGTGGAAGCATCAGTGTTGTGCTCGCATTTGTGCTTCCAGTTATTTTGCAAAATTCCGTTTTAATTAGATTAACGGCATTTCAGTTCATTTCAATGGGGAAAATTGATTTGACATACGAGTAATTTGAGTTACGAGCTCCATCATGGAACGAATTAAACTCGTAAGTCAAGGCACCACTGAACTTACTTGCTGCTTATGAATGTTCTATGAATGCATTATAAATACATTCTGAAGGTGCACTGAATGATCTATGCATGATAAATGCATTATGAAGGTGCATTGAATGTTCGATGAATGCATAATGAATACAATTTGAAGGTACAATTAATGTAAAGCGTTATGAAATACACTAAATGAACTTTCATTTGGAACAGGCAAGGTTAGTGGTGAAGTAGACCTTAGAGGTATTTCATTCATTTCTATTTCTTTTGCAGTCACATAACCTCTTCAAACAAGAGTGACTATACTGAATAAGGGATGCACAAGGATGGATAGAACACACTGTGAACACAGACTGACATACGTATATGTGAATAACTTTGGGTGGGACAGTGGCCAGAATCGTGAGGCTCAGGGATGGGTTGGAGGAGGGAATAGGGACATTGTTTGGGTATGAGAGGGAAGGTGAATCAGACCGGGAGCAATGAAATCACAAGCTGCTTCAGCATAAGCAAAGGGATAGACCAAAGCCACAATAGGTCACTCATTCCCCATGTCCAACATAGCATTTAAAACGGCTAAACATCCAGCCGTTTTTGTATCGTATCACTGAATGTCACATTTCTCTCTTTTTTACTAACTGGAATAAGTGAGTGACTTTCAGCATTGAATGAAAGGCATCTGGATCCTTCTAGGCAAATATTTTTATCTCATTCTTTCTTGAGCCTAGCTCAGGCTAAAATATCATAAAAGCATTTGCTCTGAATTCTGTGAAGACCACCAATCATTTTATGAGTCACTGTTCAGGCTAGACATAGTGGTATCTGCCACATGTGCAGCTCGTGCATTGAGAATGAGAAGTGCAGGCTAGAGTGTGTTAGGGAAGGTAGACTTTGTGTCTTTTTCATGTCTTGTCTGTATACACAAGGTTGTCTACCAAACAGCTAAAATAGGTCAAGTAAAGTCAGTTTATTTATAGAGTACATTTAAACATCAAAATCTGACCAAAGTGCTGTACAGACCACAACATATAAAAGAAACTAGGAAAGTGGATATAATATAACTCAGTAATAAACACTGTAAAATTAATTGAAACATAAAAATACAACAAGTATAATTAATACAATAAATTATAAAATTGAATAAAATTACAAAACCAATCATGAACAAACCGGCATGGAACTTCAGAACCCAGTGGAATGTGACTATTCATGTGTAGGAACATGGCCATGCTATCTTGTTGCTTAAAGATAACTGTAGATTCAGTTCTTTACACAAGAGTGTGATCTCTCAATATTATGTTGCTGTCATGTTTGTCCTCTTATATTGTGTTTTGGAAGGGCAGCCTTCAGTCTGAAATCTTGGAGGTTATTTCAGCGCCTGGTGGCCCATCGTCAGGTCTAAAGATACTGCTGCCAAGAAAAGGAACCATCCTTTGAAATGGGTTTCTCCCGGGCTGCTCTTGGTCGGTAACATTCTGTTTCTCTACATGGCGACGACCCAAGGATCAGCAGGCTGTTTGTATCGCTAAGGATCAGCAGGAGGTGATTGGCCAACAGAATTCTCTTTACAAGTGTTGGATTATTATTGGCTCGTATTCCAGGACACTGGTGACCTCATGTAGCTACTAAGTATTCACACCCTTCGGGTTCCCTAATCATGCCCATTTTCCACTGTTCTCATTGTCCTCATTCCGTAAGCCCCTATATAAATAGGACCTTAGTTCCATTTATTACCAAGCAATGTAGTGGTGTGTGTTGCCATGGATACATCAGGTATTTTGACCCATCCTGTTTGGCAGCTCCAAGTGAAGATGTGTTAAGTTACATGGAGCGTTAATGTCCTGCCTTTAAATGGCCATTCTGCACTTGCTTTTGTAAAAATTAGAGCATAACCTCTAATCGGAGATCTGGAGGCAGTGAGGAATTAGAAATTGTTTTAAAAAAGCACCATGTCAGTACCACATGGGCAATCTGAGACCCTCTCACCCTTGATTTGGGAGTAGCTGGTGACAGTGGTAGGAGGATCTAGAAACTTTTCCTGTCATGGTGAATTTCTTCAACAACAGCTTGTTTCTTTATCCAGAGTAACTCCATCTGTATAGTGTGACAGTTCACCGGACCTAGAGATCTGTGCTACCTTGAGAGCAAGAATAATCTCAAGTGGGCTTGAGGAACATTGAAAAGGACTCGGGTAAATTCAGATCGTTGCTAATGCCCTTTACAAGTCACTAATCAAATTGTGCAATTGGATTACAAATTTAGGCTCTTACAAATCTATAAATCTCTGTAGGTGCTTATTCAAGGATTCATTCACAGCATAGAAAAAATATAAAACAATATAAAATGTTCGTACTTCCAAGGAGCACAGATTAATAGCATCCAGACTTGCAGAAATAATTACAGTGGGTGAACTTGTGAGTGTACTTTGTGTGTGAGAACATAAAAATACTTCAGTTGGAGGAAAACAGGCATTGCATGTTCTGAACCATTTATGAACCCTTTGAAGGAGAAAAAATACATTTGGGGGATTTGAGAACTTCCATTTTGTGATTAATATGAGGTAAAGAACTCTAATGCAGGGACAAAGATGAGGAGGGGTCCACCGTTATCGTGGGATGCTCCCTGCTTCCCCCGTGGTATGAGGTGCAAGATTCAGGCCTTCTTTACAGAGCTTGTCACATCACCCACAAGTTGCACTAACTAAATCACATGGCCATCTAGGCCCAAACACACCATGTCACACTTGTTCAAGCATGGAGTGGCAGTGGAGAAGCTGAGAGTAAAATTCATTCTTGCTCAAGAAAATGCTCCCATCTCCCATTGATTTTTTCCCTCCCTCTCTCTCCTCTTCTCTCTTCTCACTGGAGTGGAGAATAAAACAAATTGCTGTTAACTTGCTCTGACTTTATGTTGCTGTTGCTCTTCTTCTCTCTCTTCTGACTATTATTATTAAGTTATGTATTTTGGTATGGTGTATTGACCCTGTATTGATACCTGGAGGTATCCGTAAACCCAGAAGTCAGGTAAAGCTCAATGAGCCCCAGCACAGCAAGCAGACCATAGTATACAATTCCTTTGGTACTCTGTATTCCAGTTGACTGTGGGAGAGTATTTTTCTGCATTTATATCCTGAATTCTGATTGGCTTCCCTCTGTGCCAGTGTCCTGAATTATAAGATGGCCTGAGAGAGCCTTGATTCTGATTGGCTGACAGTCAGGAGTGATGTTTTGAAAGCTGGAGAATGGTGGTCATGTGTTCTATAAGCAGTGGGTCTCCTATTTTTGTCTGTTCTTAATTTATTTGGCCTGGGTTTTCTTGGTTGGTCTCTTTTTTTTTCTTGAAAACAGGCCACAGCATGACAAGGCTGAATATAACTATACTTTTTATGGAATAGAGCCTAAATTAAAAAGCTCTATGCCACTTTTATGGGTTATTCTTTTAGACTTATGGGTCATTCTTTTAGACCTGTTGAACTCAATAGCAGCTAATGATGATTTACATAATAACTCCTGTTCTCCAAGTGAAGCTGTACTTTAATTTCCTAATACATTTTTCAGTTTTGGTGACGGTCAGAAGTAGTAGGTGTAGCCTGACCTAGAAAGGACCTTAGCTGCAAAAAGCCGCAACTCCAAGCAAATCGTTTCTGGTGCTGCGATCCTCGAACCGCACAACTAGGCAGATGCTGGCACGGGGTGAGGTTTCACACTTATCAAAGTCAAGCCAGCTGCCACACATGGTGGGCAACCCCTTCTTCCTTCTCCATGATTCCTGGCCTTTGAGTTCACGTTTATGGGGGGCCGGAGGGTGTGATTGACAACCCACCAGACGTCGCGTGTTTGTTCTACATCAAACAGCCCCACCCATGGCACTCTGCCACTCATACCCCATTGCTCAATGACAGCTGTGTTCCTGCTTTATCTCTCTTTTTTGGAGCCTTGAAAAGGCTGTTGGCTTTGTGGCTTTAACCCCCCCCCCCCCCCAGTTTGGCATCATGGTACCCCTGCGTTGAAGCCTGAGAGATAAATGTCCTTTTCCTCCACTGAACACCCTTTCCCACCATTGTGACGTCACACCTAGTAACTCCACAGCCACTAATTACGCTTTTTGTAGCCAAGGGGAACTGAGAACTGTGTGCCTGCGCTCTGTCCTTTGCAAGGTCTATAAAAGCTCTGCTGGAGGGCACAGGGCTGTGCTTTTGTCCTCACATGTCTGTGCATGTGCTCCACCTGCTTTAAGCTGCTGACAAAACAAACCCATGCTAATGTTTTTACATATCTGTAGCAGTATGTTCGCTAAGCTAATTATTCATTACTTATTAAAATTACCCTGCTATTGAACTCATCAGCTATTATTATTAAGAAATTATGGTTAATTGATTATTATAGATCATTTACTAATCTGAAAGGTTGGTGAATATTGTTGCATAATATAAATAAGACTTTTCATGCAGTGACTCATGGGTGGGACTTGGAAAAAATGCGTGTCATGGGGTCTACCACTGACTTGTTCCATTGTGATGTGGTTTGCTTACCATTACTGGATTCAGTTCTGTCTCTTAATATGTTTCACTAAAACTTAGATTATAACTAGGTTCTGTCTTGGGAGATAATTATGTATTGTGTCTGCCCACATAATGGCAAGTTTATAGCATCTCTGATTACAAATGCGAGGTTTTTACGCAGTTCTGGCACAGCTCTGTCTCCCTACAGCTATCCTGCGCTTGTTTCTACTAAGTTACTGGGAGCTCAGCATAGCAGCACTTATACGCTTGACAGTGGTGCGCTTGTGATGTATTATCTGCCTCTCCTGTATGTCACTTTGGACAGAAGCATCTGCCAAATAAATAAATATAAATGTGATGTAAACAGACGGGGGAAAGGAACGGGGACGTCATTCAAGTGAGGGAGTGGAGGTGGACGTAGAAGAATGGTGGCGAGGAGTGGAAACAAGCAACAAGCATCTGACACGGGAAAATAAAATGCGCTTGGGAGTCAGGGCAGGGCAGCGCCAGGGCTTGGCGTTGGGAGTTAGGCTCTGGGTGCATGTTGCTAGGGCCTGGAGAACACTTAAAATTATCATTGGCGTGAGTATAAGGAAGGGCCTGCCGCATTACATTTTAGTTATACTGGGAAAATAAACCATCAGACAGCACTGATTTGGGCAAAGTTGAAGCTGGCTTTGCATTCCAACTAGGCAATGCTGCTTAAACTGCCAATATAAAGAGGCAAACGAGCAGACTATGTGAATGCACCTGTGCAACACAAGGAAGAAATGGAGGCCCACGCCTGCAGGTGGCGCTCTCACGTGCTTCTCGTGTCCCTTTAAAGGGAAGCTCAGGGGCTAAAAATGGCATGGCAGGGAGTAATATAGCTTCGGAGGCTGCTTGGGACTGGCATGTTGGGGGTTACAGTGGCAGTGAGGTTTGGAGTGTTACTGGATGTGATAACTTTGTTGTGGGGATGAGTGAGTTGGCATCACAGATAATGGAAAATGTGCATTAGCTTTTGTGTGTGTGTGCGTGCGTGTCTGTGTGTGTGAACTCTCACATTAATGCTCAGAATAAGGCCCTGAGACCTACCATGGAAACGAGAAAATTTCTTCCTTTCATAATTTATATTTATGTCACATATTTCTGCATGCACTCTGGCCCCGTTACCCTGTAAGCAGTTAGACGGTGCATGGGTGGATCGGTGTGTGCGTGTAGTCCCCAGTTTGTGTGTGTATGTCTATGTCGGCATGTTCTCTGGTGACATTTAGCTGAAGTGGATTCCGAATGGCTCATTGGGTGTGGTTTTTTAGAGATAGCTATAGAGGCTATTGGCTAACTGCCATGGATGGAAAGCTAGACTGATGTATTTTATGAGCAGCCGTGAGCTCCATTCTCATGCCATTAGTCCTATTTCTATAGCAGGATGAGGGACACATCAGCACCAGTTGCTCTTCACAGATCCCCCCCCCATTCTTGTGAATGGAGACATAGATCAAGGTGGGTGGCCGTCCATGGAGACTGCGCGGGATTCACCCCAAGCCTTTGTTCAGTCCCTCTCTGTTGAGTAATTGCTTGAAGCAGAGCGCTTTATTGCGTGTGGCTGCAGATCGCCTTGCCGAGTGCATTAATCCTTTTTGTTTTCGCGTGTGGCCTTGCCTTTCTGTCTCACAAGGGTCTAAACATTCATTTCGGGCAGTGTGAGCCAGACGGATTTGGTGATGTTTGTTTCCATCGCTCGTTTCTATAGTCCAACCAAGAGAACATAGTGTGGGGGGAGGGGATGTTTTGTAGAGGCACACTACTGAGAAAATGTCCTCGGAGACTGAAACTCACTAAAAACCCGATATTGAGGAGACATCCCTACAAATACTTTTATGCAAAGCGAACTTTTTATCAACTGGTGGCTGTTTCAGTTTTCGGTACTGAGTAAGAAGATTTTAATTGCATTAAAATGAGGTTTTGGAGCTAAGACCGACATGTGGCGGGCATCTGTGCATTGGTATTGTCATGGCGGTGGACGGAGCATAATGCCAGGCAAAAGGAAGCAGGCAGCAAACGTATGCTGACGAGCCCCGTCATGGGACTTTATTGCATGCGGGAGCACAGGCAGAGAGGGGAGACACGCATTCACAATAACCGACAAGGAACCACAGGACAGGGGAAGCTTATATCATTGGAACAGAGAGGAATGAACGAGAGGCACCTGTGGGTGATTAACACAGGGAAAGAACATGAGGTAACATAGCAACACTCAACAAGCGTAGCTGCTACCCAGCCCCACCCGTGGGGAAACACTGGGGAAATGTAGACCAGGAAGGGCTGGATGTGACAAACCCCCCCCCCCAACGGCACACTCTCCGGGTGTGCCATTTGAATCGAGGGGGAGCCCGAGGGGCCAAGGACAGGACGGGCACACAGGGTCAGGACACCAAGGGCAGACGCAGGACTCGGACGTGGATGGCCGACGAGGACAGGACCTAGGGAAAAACCAGAACAGGATAAATGTACAACGAGCAACAGGACCCGGACAGACACTGACCAGAACGGTAGACAGGACAAGGAGGGACAAAGGACAGGACCCAAACCAAGACAAACCGTGGAACAAAGAGACCAGGGAAACACTCACCAACTAGGAAACCTGACAGGACATGGAGGGATTAAGGGCCAAAGTGACACTGGACGGGACAAGACGAGACTGGGGCAGGATCAGAAACCACGGGGATCGAACACGGAGGACCCAAGGAGGGGACTGACGACGCCACACATCCAGGGAAACAGGTAGGACATTACTCTAGACAGGACAAACAGACAGGAGAACCACAACTGGACAAGGAGCAACTGGGGGAACAGACTCAGGAAACCGGGGAACAAA
>JAAGVU020000036.1:14518868-14541861 GCA_011763525.2 Mormyrus iriodes | reverse complement strand
TAAAGTGATGCTCATACTGGTTTAGTCTTTGGGTCAAAGTGATGCTCATGCTGGTTTAGTCTTTGGGTTAAAGTGATGCTCATACTGGTTTAGTCTTTGGGTTAAAGTGATGCTCATACTGGTTTAGTCTTAGTGCTAAAGTGATGCTCGTACTGGTTTAGTCTTTGGGTTAAAGTGATGCTCATACTGGTTTAGTCTTCGGGCTAAAGTGATGCTCATACTGGTTTAGTCTTCGTACTAAAGTGATGCTCATACTGGTTTAGTCTTCGTACTAAAGTGATGCTCATACTGGTTTAGTCTTAGTACTAAAGTGATGCTCATACTGGTTTAGACTTTGGGTCAAAGTGATGCTCATACTGGTTTAGTCTGAGTACTAAAGTGATGCTTATACTGCTTTAGTCTTCCACACAGAAATCTGTACACATATCTTGGCATATGAGGCTAGTGAAATGTTTCCTCCAGCAATACAGAGTTCAAAAATAGAACTGGGAATTTCCTTATTATTATATTAAATATATATGACACAAATGGTGCTCGGCAACAGCTCCACATGCATTCTGTATGTGCAAACTCAACTGTACACTTTAGTATCAGTATATGGCTGGGTAACACACTAACGTAACAATTTGCAGTATTGCACCTGCTTATGAAACGCAGTTTTACCACAACTGTTTTAGATGTTGAGCCTCTAAATTTTGGCACCTTTACAATGAAGAGTTAAGTCACTTTTACAATAATTGCAGGTCAATGAAGGATGATATGTGTAGACTGGAACCTTATAAGGAATGGTAAAGTGTGTTTGCTTCTATAATTGTGCCTGAAAGCATCCAACAATCCATCCATCCATCCATTCATTACCAAACATACGCGTTGGTAATGGTGCTCTATCTGGTTATCAGGCCTGCAGCCTCAGAGCCTGTAGGCCGGACCTTGAGGAGATATCCGAAGCTTTTGTCTTCCTTTTTCTGATTGTCTCAGCCCTACCTGACTCTTTGACAAATGGAAACTGCTGGAGAGAATGAAATGGCATGGGGGTGAGAAACCGCTGAACTACAACTCCCATGGGCCTTTGGGTTGCTGGCTGTGCAAATGGCAGATGGTATGAGATGGAGCTACCATTAATCACTCCGGAACGTGGCGGCATGAGCTGATGTTCTTTGTCTCTGTGGATCAGGAAAGGTATAAAATGCGCATTTTTGTATTTATTACAATGTGGGGACCAGATTTCCCCACAATGTATTAAATACCTATAACTTTTTACCTTGTGAGGACATTTTTTCAGTTCCCGCAAATGTAACCTTAATTTATAAAAATCTATGAATGCAATCAAAAAAATAAAAAGTCTTGTATTTTGTTTGGTTACCTATTGTTGGTTAAGAGGGTTATTTTGGGAGTTTGGGGAGCCTCTGTTGTGGAGGGAACTGAATGTGCAAACAGTTCATGGGCCAGCAGCCATAGCTGTGTCTCTGCCTTAATAATGAGATGCAGCATATGAATTAGGGGGCAGTTCTGAGAGTAACAAGCACTGATTTGAATTCTGTGGCAGATTCTTCTTTTGAAAAACTTTTGAGAGCATGCAAAGAAATATGGCATCTCTTTGATGTCCGCTATGTATTAGATTTGTTTGTTCTCGTCTGACTCCCGAAGGAAAGCATTTTGAACTGTGATGATCTGCTTTTCCAGATGATCCGAACTAGGACCCCCAAATGGAATCCCAAGTCACTGTCTGTTGATTTGTGTCAGATGTTTCCATCAAAGCTTTTTTTCCTGATCTGGTTATAAAACACCAACATTGCGACAGACAGTTTTAGTATAGGTTCTTTGACAAAGAGATCTCCAATGTATACCCAATGACTTGCTTTTTCTTGTCTATCCTGTAGTAAGAGGCTATACACTGACACACACTTATATTTTCTTTAGCAGTGCCTGTTTTCATATGATTTTTCGTTGTGTTTGGTTCAGTCTAGTATCACACCAGGGAGCAATTTACCCACATCTTAGCTCCTCTTCATGTTTTTTTTGTAAAAAAGCAAAGGTTCATGGGAAGGTGAGGGTGCAAACCAGGCTGTGCTGTGTGTCTGCAATATATAGTAATTACATCTATGCATCTTCCAAGCAATTATCCAGTACAGGGCCGCAGGGAGCCTGCAGTCTATCCCGGGCAGCACAAGGCAGGAGACACTCTGGATGTCATGTCAGCCCATCACAGAACACACACACCCAGTCTCACACTGTGGCCAATTTAGAGATGCCAGTTCACAAAAAGTGCATGTTTTGGACTGTGGGTGGCGATCAGAGTAGATCAATGCAGTTACATGGAGACCATGTGAACTCCACACAACACACAGACATGATCATCATGTACCGATGCTGCGACAGTCAAAGGCCTGACAGTTTTTGTGCTCTCTGCCAACAGTTCCTTCAGGACATATCAAATATCATCTGGCGATGATCTGTAGGAACCTAATATGCATATGAATTCCCCTTTAATATATACTGGTTTGCTTTTTCTGCCTAAGACTGCATTTAGACACAACCCAAGGCAGTATGTGATGTTGACTGTGGTTCACATATGGTTCAGCCGCTCATATACTTAAAATGGTGGACAGAGCTGTTTAAAAATGATTGTGGCTCTGCAGGTCAGGACTCATGCCTGTGAACGGAAGGTGCCCATGGGCAGCATTATATCACAGTTCGGCCCTTGAGTAAGGCCCTTAACTCCTCCATGTTGGATTATCTAATGACCCGGTACTTCCTCTCCTACTTCTAAGTGTCTCATAGGAAAATGCAAAACCAATGAATTCCTATGTGCCTGTATTATATACATAATACAATTTGTATTATATATGTTTATATGGCAAATAAAGGTATCATTATCAGATTCACTGTGTGACTTAAAAAACAAAGTTTTGATGCAAAGTGATGGCCACCTATGACTATGAGTTGTTTTCTTACTCTGAAATGAGTTTGTTTCTATCTCTCTTCAGCCTGGTCAGTGATCATTTAGGCTCTCCACGTCAGAATCCAATGCATTTTTATCCAGTGATCTCTGCGACTCGGAGGAAGCACAGCGCTCCTTCAGAGGGATTTGAGCATTTGTATGCAGCCCCTGTGTCGATGCGTTTGGCAGGATCATATCGGCTCTCGAGATGTTCCATTTGCTGCCTGGAGCCTGCTCTCTGCCAGTCAGAATTTGAGAATGTGGATTTCCAGCATGCAAATAAGACAGCATCTCTTTAATTGCATCAGGCAATTTGCACTTTGGTTGTGGTGGTATTTGAAGGCCATCTGCTAATGTTTACAGCTCTCATATCATCATGTTCGGCTACGTGAGATTTACTAATGAGTCTGACCTGGAACGTCTTCATATTGCTGCACAACTCTTGGTTGCTCAAGCTTGACATTCTAGGCTAACACTGTACCACCACACCTCTGAGGCTGGGCTTTATGTGTGGAGCTTGCATGTTTGCCAGGTTTGCCATGATTCTGTATTGTTATGCTTAAAAATATTACATTTAGCGCATTTTTCCTTGTTTTTATCTGCTTGACGGATGATTGATTAGCTTAAACTAGGAGCAGGGGTGGCGGGGGGGGCATGGATACCCTAACAGATTCAGGGGGCTCAGTACTTTATAGGGACCCCAAAATCCACCATCAAGGGCCCCCTACTTGCCAAATATCCCCTGAACACTCCCCCCAATTCAATCTACCCATATTTCTTCAGTGGCAACCCAAGTGGGAGGCTCAAAGTGACATTTTCTCAGGGAGGCTAGAATTTCTAGGTACGCCCCTGACTAGGAGCATACCAGGTGAATATTACAGTTGTTAGTCATATACCAAGGCTAAGTGCATTGCTTACATCTGGCTTTTCTACTTCACCATCTACTGTTGGTGTGTTACTCAGTGAGTGGCAAGGTGACTCCTGTAATAGCTTCTGAGGTTTCCCTCTCTAGTTTTAGAGCTGCCTTGGGCTTTGCACTGCCAAATCGTTCAGTCGGGTTGGTGTTTTTGCTGTTCTTGTGGCTCCAGTGGCCAGGCCTTATGATCCATGTTGAAGTATGTTCAGTCAGGTTAGTGTTTTTGCTATTCTTGTGGCTCCATTGGCTGGGCCTTACTGATCCATATTGAAGTGTATACGTTCTCTGGTTGATGCGGTACAGTGGAGATCAGGGCCTCACAGTGGTTTGCTCACATCTGGACTGCAGTAGCTTCTGAACCAGCCGTGTTCCTTCAGGACGATGCAGAATGAGGAAACAGGCCCCGCAACAGGGTTACTGTAGTTAACAAAAGCTAAAACTGTGCATTTTTGTAAACTTTCTAATGATGAGATGCTTTCAACTTTCAGTCTATCCCTACAATATATAAAATATAGATTATAGAAATATATATTACATAAATATGTAAGAACTAAATAGAAATGTATCTTTAAAATGAGCTGGATTTCAAATGAAAATTGAAAATGATCCAAAAATAATAGCTAAATTAAGAAATGAAGACCATGATATGTCCCTCTACATGGGGTGTTCAGATGCTGAGCAGTAAGCGGGTGCAGTGGGGCAGCTCTCTGGTAGGAAGATAGGTAGGAAGATGGCATTGAGATGGTGAGGCACCCACCTCCCAGAGGTAGCTTGTTGTGTTTCAAGTCAGAAGTCAGTGATGTCGATTTGTCCGTCATCAGAACGAGGCAGCCTTGGAGATCAACGCTCGCAGCGACCTGCCAAGTTTTCAGCAGATCTCCAACACGTCACGGGACCCACAGAAATGAAGGCAATGACAGATTAATGTCAGTAGGAAGACAGAACGGTGATCGGGTCTGCTGAGAATCAACCAATCGAATGATTGATCATTGACTCGCCCATTAATCAAATTGCTTTATTGAGCAATCAAGCAACAAAGATTTAAATTGGCAGAGTTCCCCTTTGACATAATGTGCACATATGGGTTTGTTTCAGGACTCCAAAGATACATTTGCCGGAAAAATATGGCAAAAAAATGACTTAATTGCTTAGGTGACCTCATCCCTCCCACCAGCCCTGAGATAAGTGCTTTATGTGGCATGAATAGAGTCTGTTTGCCACAAATTCACAGTCTCTCCCATAGCGCTCACACTGGTACTTCACAGCAGTAAAGCGGTCATATTCTGGACGCGGTGCCGTCTGGACTTACATAAGCTCTTTCTCATATCGCCCCCTAGTGATCGGGATGTTTCTGTCCAGCTGTAGCAGCGAAAGGTTGTGCACGTAGCATCGCACTGCCTCGACTGAAAAAGTGACAGCAGCCTTTGTTTGCTTGGCTCTCGCAGCTGTTGTGGGAGTGTGGGGTGGAAGTGGGGGTGGGGGAGGGAGGGCTGCTTTTACTTCCACAGCCGGATCTGTATTCCAAAATGGTTGAAGTGCATAGTTCTGTGCAAATAATAATAATTGTAAGAATTGCCATGATGGCGGCACTCTTTTGAGAATGTGCCTTGAATGCTAATTTATTTATTTTTTGTTTGTTCGGATAAGATGCTCTACTGTTGGAATTTGTAGTGCCAGCCAGGGGCTGATGACAGGGGGGGTGTTCTGGACCGTGACTTTTGCCCCATTTAGGCTGTCCATATAATAAGGGGTGCCCCACTATCTCTGCAAAGGTGGGTCAGTTTGTGTTGGCTAGCTGCCATGTGCATTTTGTGCCCTGGATGTTCCAGCCGAACATCCAGAACTGGGCTGTGGATGGTGGCCGAGAGGCTGTCCCAGGTGGCACGAGGTGCCTCTTGAATGGGATGCTAGTCCGTTACAGGGCAACAGCATTCACACACTGTGGGGAAGGTATAGACAGCAGGCCACCTGACTGTGCATCTTTGGCCTGTAGATGGAATCCCACGCAGCATAAGGAGACGGGGCGAGGGTGGGATCCAGATCCCCAGCCGGGACCGATGACGTGACAGTACTGCACACTCCTGCCCTGAATATCACCCCACCTCCCTGTTTCCTCTGCCTGAATCCAGTATTCCCTCCGAACAGTTTAATGTAGCTTTAGTGTCCATAATGGAACCATTATCTTATGCAGTCTGGTCCAGTTAATTGGGCTTTTACGTAATCCACCAAAATCATATGTAGCCTAAACGTTCCGTTGTTTATCCCCATTACCTGAATTCCGTAATGTATAACAGTCCTGTGTATGTTGTTGGAATCATATTTTGTCTTTATCGTAATGGAACACATGCTGAATTATGTTTTTCTTATGATGGCATTAGTGGTTCTCAGTAGAACCGACTTGCCCCAATAGTGCCTTAATGTGGCCCAGCATTGTGTTGATGAGTTCAAAGAGCAAATATTGCAATGTTTTTTTTTGTGAAAAATTGTGAAAGCTAAGATTCTGGCTTCATCTCATTTCATTTTTCAGAGGATGTTGGTCCTATTTATATAAAACACAATGAATCTTTAAATAGGATTAATCTATGTGAAAGCTAATGGTGAATTTATTTTAAGTTGTATAAATTGAGCATTACAGGTGTGCTCTGTTGTGTGAATTATGGTCATTAATGTCAAACGGATGTTCTAAAGTTTCAAGAAAATGACATTAACGGATTGTTTTTTATCATAGCTTTATAATAGAACCGAAGTGTAGCCTGGCTTTAGCGATTTTACTGGTAATGAAGCTCTGTTGGGCTCGGGGTACACGGGGGCTTGCTGTTTTTACTGCTGATGCGATAAAACATGTGAAGGTGTTTGTCTGCACTTCCGACGAGATTGCCACCGTCACGATGAATCCGTCAGGCTGCAGCACAGACTCTGGGACACGTCGTCATGCTTCTGCGGTCCTGTCTATCCATCTCCATCACCCCTTTATCTAGCTCAGGGCTGCCGTGAGTCCAGAGCCCATCTGAGAAGCCCCTGGGACACCCCATATCGGTTTTCCAATCCTTCACAGGACACACTGCGGACAATCTGGGGAAACCAATCAATTTCAACTTCTTTTGGACTGTGGAAGCAAACCTGTATAAATAAAGGGAAAACATCAATAATCCCTAAACAAGCAGCTAGGGGGCAAGATTCAGACCCCCGAGCCGGAAGGTGTGAGGCTACAGTGCAACTCAACAAGCAAACTCACTTGTCCTTGATTAATTTGATTCACCTGTTAGTGTTTCATTCTCTGTGAGTGACTTTGGCAAGTCTGACGCTAATGAAAATCAGCACTATTTTACTGCGTTGCAGATCGTAAACAGGCCATTTCTTAGCCACTGAGCAATGCAGCTCCCTTACAACTTTCACTGTGTTAAAAGTCGATTTTTACTGTGCTTTACTCGTAGTAAACAATGTGCACTTTTTTACCCACCCCCTCCCCCCCACACGGAACAGACTGAAAAGCAGAAAAAGAGCTTCAAAGAGAGGTTAAAGAGTTGTGCCGAGGCGGTGGCGTGCAAGCGCTTGCGCAGGGTCAGGCTCATGGGCAGCTCAGCCGTCGTGACGCTAATGCGCGGCCGAAAGTCCCAGCCCAGCATGCTGTGCCTTTCCTTGCTTGATTTGCATACACTACCGCTAACTACTAAAGGGGGGAATTATTAATCATAAGATGGTTCAAGTAGCCAGCACATGGTGCATTACTTATGTAGAAGTTATTTATGTATATGCGTATGTGTTAGATCAGCTGGGGACTGACAGAGTGTGATAATCACAGCGCTACAAAGCCCGCTTCCTCCCATCATGGCCAGTAATTCCCATTTCCTAATGAACGCAGGACAGTGAGAAAGCAGATTGCTTATTGAACCGTATTGTTGTAGTAAATTTCCCAGAGGTACGGAAAGCCAACACCATCCAAGTGGACATTGACAGTTACTGTGCTTCATTCTACTTCATGCCATATACCATCAGTGTTGCGCAATTTGGTTTGTTGAGCAACGAATTGGCCACAGTCATAGCTCTATGCAAGGGAGCTGGGAGCCTTAAAACTATATTCTTACTAATGTGTTATTCAGAAGAAAATGTCAAGCTTTTAATAAGTGCGCTGACGACTGGTGTGGCATGAATATATGCAATTATGAAGTAAGATACACATTTTGGTGCATTTTGCCGGATTGCTGACAGTCATTCTAAGTTCTGTTACTGTGGACACAAGCCAGGGTGGAGGACAGTATATAATTTAAAGGGGCAGAGAGACAGCCAGGGACCACAGAACCTGGAAAAAGGGTCTTGCTGACAGTCACAGTGGTCATGTCTATTTGTTGAGGCTGTTGCAGGCGACTTACTGGTGTGGCAGGAGAATTGATGTGTAATGAGTGACTTGAGGAGCAGGGCTCAGGCACTGGACAATGTTTGGTCTGAATAGCTGGGTATGTACTGTAATGTGAGTCTTTTCCCTTGTACCTGTTCTGTTCCCTTAACAAGTTCCTTCAGCCACCCAGGTGAGTGGAATTATGGGAAGAGACAACAGTAAGAATGTGTGTTCAGCCGACTCAGACGTTAGGCCATATTGGCCCTGCTATCTATGTGACGTCCTCCCATTAATCACCACTGCACACGTTTGTAAAGAGACCCTGCGCTGTCATACGTCTCAGATTAAAATTACTATCGGAAACGTCTCGTCACTAACGATAAAAGCTTTCTGGGAACATGGGGATGCAACGTGGGTGGATTACCACAAGGGGGGAATACTCATGGTCAGGTGGGGCTGGGTCGTCATTGGCACCACCCTGCCCAGGCTCCGGCTCCTCACACTGCGAGGGCTATCAACTTGCCCAGGCTCCGTCTCCTTATGCTGTAGGGGCAGTCGTTCTGCCCAGGTCCCACCCCTTTGGACTTCGGGGGCCATCACAACCATCACCATGCTCTGCTTATTACACTGCAGGGGTCATCAGCTGGCACTGGCTTAATTTCCTCATACTGCAGGGGCCAGCAGCCTGCTCAGGCTCCCCTCCATGCACTGCAGGGGCCATCGGCTTGCCCCAGCTCCGCCTCCTTGCACTGCAGGGGCTGTCAGACTACACAGGCTCCGCCTCCTTGCACTGCGGGGGCCATCAGCCCCTGACCTGCAGTGTTAAATGGCAGCCCCCATTCCCCCCTCCACCTTGTGCCTGCAGTGCTCAATTTCATGCCTGCTGAACTCAATAAATTAAATCATTGACTGCTGTTTACCAGTTGTTTTTTAGTGATATTTATTCTGGGTTCAAAGATAGAGGGGGTTATTGTGTGTCTAATTTTCAGCTTCTTTGATAGTGAAAGCCCTATATGAATGGCCTATATCGCTGCATTTTAAATGCAGTCAGTATCCAACAGAGGGGAACCTCACTGCTTGAACAGTCTGAGAAATCTCTGCCTTGCTACTCCATCCCTCTTTGCGGTCTCCACATCTTTCTCTGTTTTCTTCTCCTCTCTTCAAGCTGGTGGGCGGCGAGTTTGATCTGGAGACCAACTTTATCATCCAGGACGCAGAAAGCATCGGCTGCATGGTGGAGCTGCTGGAACACTGCGACCTGCCCTGCCAGGCCGAGATGTGGAGCATGTTCACGGCCATCTTGCGCAAGAGCGTGCGCAACCTGCAGACCAGCACTGAGGTGGGCCTCATCCAGCAGGTGCTGACCAGGATGGGTGCTGTTGATGACATGATCGCAGGTACGGCCCCAAGCGCGGCTCGCCTACTCTGTTACATGATAATGCTACTATTACTACTACTGCTACTACTACTAATAATAATGTCAATTTGAACACATTCTAAAATAGTGTTCAAACATTAGGATTCAAAACCCGTTTTGGCCTTGAATGTAATATTATGGTTTTATGGCAGTCATGAATATTAGGTTAAAAGAGCAACTTTCAGAATCAGCCAAGACCATGGATGAGGATTAACTTTAAATTAACTTCAAATTGAGTCCCCTTGTGAAATTTGTAGTCTGAGAAAATGAAGGATGATTAAAGACATTAGCAAGATGTCATTAGACACAGTCGCTAACGGTCTGGAGAAGCTCATTCAGAGGAATATCCATTTGAAATGGCAAATAATGAAGTCTGAAATTAGCATTGTTTTTAATATTATGAACTAATTTTCAGATTATGAACATTTTTCACTCCTGTATAGTATCCCCTCATGGCTGATATCATTCCTGTATAGTACCTCCTTGTGGCTGATATCTTTCTTGTATAGTATCCCCTCATAACTGATATCATTCCCATATAGTATCCCCTCGTGGCTGATATCATTCCCGTATAATATCGCCTCGTGGCTGACTTTATGCCCATATAGTATCACCTCGTGGCTGATATCATTCCTGTATAGTATCTCCTTGTGGCTGATATCATTCCTGTATAGTATCCCCTCATGACTAGTATCTTTTTATGAAAAGAATCTCTATTATGCTCATAAAAACCGAAAACATTATAAAGAACATTTTTATTTACTTTCATTTGACAGTATTGCAGGCTTTCTTGTTTTCATCTCTCTAAGAGAACTGAAATATTCTTCATTCCTCCCCCTCCTAGAAGCAGTGGCAAGTGCCTGATTGCATCTGTGTGTCTTCAGATTCATCAAACGGTGTTTAGTTGGGGATTAATCTCCTTAAGATGAGGATGGATTCACTAATCCACATGAGCAACTGTCCTCTCTGAGGACTGCTTTCCTATCAGAGTCTGACCCAGGCCCCTGTCCAGGGAATGTACCCATCTGTTCATTGCAGATTGACGGTCTTCCTTGAGTGGGACTGTTGTTTAGCCCGAGTGATGAGCTGGGTCTGACCCTGCAGTGTGTCCGGTGTTTCAGACCTGCTGGTGGACATGCTGGGAGTTCTGGCCAGCTATAGCATCACCGTCAGGGAACTGAAGCTGCTCTTCAGTATGCTGAGGGGTGACAACGGCGTTTGGGTGAGCAGTGGGGCGCAGATTGGGCCACACAGGGGGCGGGGGGTGGGGAGGCGTGCAATCAGAGTGGGGATGCGGCGCAAGCTGACAGCCGGGGGGTGAGGGCATGGGGAGGGGCTCAGTGTGTTCATGGCTGGATCTGAGCTTGTCTTGGAAGGTGCTTTTGGTCACATGACAACACAGGGAATAATAACGGCAAAAAAATTAAAAATATGGCTGATCGACTTCCTTTCAGCAGGGTGTTCATTCACTGTCATTGTAGTGGCTGAATTATCTAATGAATTTTACCAGCTCAGTTTTCTTTAATCTCTTAACCTGTCCTGGCCTCTCCTGTACGTCCTCACGGACACCTTTATTTCCTTCCTGTTCTCTATCCTTTCCCTCAGCCGAGGCACGCGGTGAAGTTACTGTCGGTGCTCAATCAGATGCCCCAGAGGCACGGCCCAGACACCTTCTTCAACTTCCCAGGACGCAGTGCGGCCGTAAGTCCCGCCTCCTCCATTATTACAGCCTACCACAGCCCGCACTGCTTCCTGTGAACTCCCAGGCATTTATGAAATCTAGAAATAACTCCCTTGACTGTAATGTTGTAGTGCGACCAGTGGGTTTATGAGCAGGGCGCCTCTCCTGTTACTCATTCATGAGTCCCTCACTGAGTCTTTAGAAATTGAAGTTTGATCCCCATTTTATGTCAGAATTGCTCAGGACATTTTATTATTATTATTATTATTATGCTATTATTATTGCAGTCAGTAAAAGGGAATTTAATATTTGGTACAGACTAAAGTGCTTACTTTATTCAGCATCCACTGAAGGATGGTTGGAGGTTTTCACGCATGGTTCTTTATGTTTTGCTGTATACTAGGTAAAGGAAAATGTCTGAAAGGTTTCGCTTAAGCTGTCTTCTATGATTTTTATCAAACTTGCCCGGGTCTGTCTGGAAGCCGTAGAGCTGATTATCCATACGGCGTCCCATACAGGCCATCGCTCTGCCACCCATCGCCAAGTGGCCTTACCAGAATGGATTCACTCTCAACACCTGGTTTCGCATGGACCCGCTCAACAACATCAACGTGGACAAGGACAAGCCTTATCTTTACTGGTGAGAATAGGCTTCGATTCCCTCAGTTTCTGCCAGATCTGATGCGAAATCGGTGGTTATACACCCCCCCACCCCAGGCTGCATAATGAGTGTCTTGAACATTATGCCTCCTGTATTGCCTTTGAACTTGGCGTGGGGCCCCCAACCTGCCGAGCCTGAATGATCGCACATGCCTCAGCTTTCTCACCCTTTTAGAGATGCAAGCCCTTTCATCATATAATTGGAGACCTGGGGCTTATGAAGAGAGATCCAGTCACAGCAAAAGCTGCCGATAAAATCAGTAATTGCTGAGGCTCTCGCTGCTGTTCCTTGCTGGCATTGGAAGTGGAGTTATGTTGGTGCTAGGGGTTCAGCACTGTGAGGGGGGATATTAATTCAGCTCGGGATACCTGGCGAGAAGAGTGGCCGTCATGCGCAGGGGATTGTGGGTAATTAGCGTTGGGATCGATATAATGGGAGCCCAGTTTTTTATTGACTCTTGTGCCTCAGACTCCAGGAAGAGAGCTGGGAAAAGGAGTCATGGAAAAATAGTGACACCCCCCCCCCAAAAAAAATGTGACCTCATTTATTGACTTTGTATAACAAATTGGATGTTCCCACTCCTGTACATGAGGCTTTCTCCAGAGGTGTGGAGGATGTTGGGCCACCCTGACCTCTGCTTTGGCTGTGCAGCTGTGGCCAGAATGTTATTCCTCAGAGTGCAGCCAGGTCGAGTGTGAACTGCTGAGTTAAGAGAACGGAAGCCCTCAGAGCTGGCCAAGGTGCTGTGTGCGCTCGTGGGAAGATGCTTGGAGCTGAGGTTACAGAACCCGATTTACAAAACTGCAGCTCCTGCTGATGCTAGAAAAAGTTCCTTGAGTGCTCAGTGTTGTTTGGTCCTGAGTTCACTCTTCAGGCCTAGCTCTGGTTACCCTGCCCATAAACTCCAGAGCTGCTGGACAGCATGAGAGAGCAGCAGTGCACTAGGAAGGGGCAGGCAAGTCGGCTCCTATTCAGCCACTCTGCAGGGTTATTCTAGCGGGCTGAGGATGCTGCCCGTGATAGGCCCTGTCTTTCATGATTGGCTCCCTGCTTGCCTCTCATGATAGGCGCCCCCTGCATAGACCCCTCCTGCATAAGCGGGCCGTAGGCCTCCGGGAGGGAGACGACCATGTGTATTGTGCTACCCTGTCCCTGGCTAACATGCTCCTCTGTGATTTTATAGGATGATTAATGGGTATAGTGTTAGTAATGGGCAGCGTAAAGGCCTCACACCTTCTGGTTTGTGGGCTCAGACCCCATCCCTGCTGTGCTGTGAAGTCTCTGATGTCCCTGTCTTGTGTGACTTTTCTCTAGGGACTTGTCTGTTTCTTTTTCTTCTCACAATCCCTAAATGGCACATCCTGTGCATGTGTGTGTCGGGGGGGGAGTCTTGTATTTTGTTTGGTTACGTATGGTTAACGTTAGGTCTGGGTAGGGATTAAGGTTGTTGTAGTTGGGATTTTTCCCATAAAAATTAATGGTCGGTCCCCACAAATATATGAATATCAATGTGTGTGTGTGTGTGTGTGCATGTGCGCACACCCTGTGATAAACTGGTATCCCATGTAGCATGTTCCCCTGCCAAGGTCCCCCACCCATTGACCATGTACTGGACAAGAGGCTGAAATATATATTAATCATCATGCACTTAATATCACAATTGCTTCTAGATTTAATTTGTTCATGAAAATGCACTTTGTTTTATGCCATGTCTTTGACATCTGCTCAGATGTATTAAGACCTTGATTTTTGTTGTGTTATTCTGCTTCACTTTCAGCTTCCGGACCAGCAAAGGAATTGGGTACTCTGCACATTTTGTGGGCAACTGCCTGATAGTGACATCCCTGAAATCGAAGGGCAAAGGTTTCCAGCACTGTGTGAAATACGACTTCCAGCCACGGAAGGTGAGCGTCTGCGCCTGGCTGAGTGGTGGGGCCACACTCTGCTCTGGATGGCTGCCATTATGGGGGGGAGGGGGCGATTGACCATGCTGCTCCCATCTCTCATAAATGCATTTCCATTGATCTTACGCGGAGAATCGGTTCTGCTACGCTGACAGAATCTGGCCGGTTCCACTAAACAGACTGTGACATTAACATGGCTTGCTTGACGCTGGAGAAGCTGCAGTGCTGGCTTGCAGGACAGTGCACGGCGATCCCATTGGAACATCTAAGCAAAGTGGACACTGTTAGAAATGTTACATGATAATAAAAGATTACATGCTTTTAGGCAGTGGTGGAATTGAAAGAATTATGCAGTGTGTTAGTATCTGGGACAATGCACAATAGAAGGAGATATGGCACATCTGTAATACAATATTGACAAGCATCTGTTACGATTAATCCACTTCCTCTTCGTTTTTAGTGTTTAAAACCCCATGTTTTATTTCTCCCTGACAGCAGCTGACAATGGCTTTTCTCTATGGCTGGGTCTTTAGCCAAGGTCTGTCACTGTGAGTGAACCAGGATTGGTCTGGTCTCATGGAAGCCTGGAATATTACAAGAAACCAGCTTGGGTGGATGGGTGATGATAACACCATTGTTAACCTAACCACCTACAGGGGGGAGATTCAGCTCCTGCCATAATGGTTCCAGGACAACAGTCTCCCTTGTGCTGTTAGTGAGACCAAGGAACTGACTATGGATTTCAGGAAGCAGGAGATAGACTTCCATTTCCTTCAGCAAGGAAGCTTAAGTCAGCAAGTTTAAGTGTCTAGAGGATGATCCTGATGTCATCAGGTGCCATCATGAACCTCTGTAGATGCGCAGTGGAGTCCACCCTCACTGGATGCACTGCATCATGGCATGGAAGCTAGCTGGTTCCGGACCAGCATTTCAGAATCAGTATTTCTCTTCTTTTGGAGGGAAAGCAGTGACGTGAAGCTATTGCACGGCGGTTATGTACTCTGCATTTCATGATCTTCTGTTTTTGAGAGCCATATGCAAAGCAAGAGCTTAACTTGTTTTGATCTGCAGAAGATGCCCATGGTGTGGGCTGCTAGTCTGGGATAAGCGTAATCACATTCCTTCTCCCAGCATTCCCTGCGACCCCAGCTCCAGGGCAGAACTGAACTTGCTCAGGACACACTTGAATGTGTTAACTGGCTTCTTTCTTCCTGTGCCCTGTTTTGGAGGATTCCAGAAAAGATCTGAGCAGGCACCAGCAAGGGACCTTCACAGCAGTCTTTTCATGAGCGTCATGAACCGGAACCCAAATTTGATTTGGCGGTACTTCAGCAGGAGCCCTGGACTTCTGTATTCAGCACATAAATCTGCTCTCTGAAGTCTAAACATCTGCGTAATGTTGCCTTGCAGGCAGCAGGCACACTGTTTTGCTGGCTCTACCTGATCTGCTGGCTTGTTCCTGTAGTGACCGGTTTAGCATGCTAAACTGTTCTCTATGTCAATGAGCTCTTGGAGGCTCAGGTCAGGAATCTGCAAAGAGCAGATTTATTAGCCAGTGAGTGATGACAGGACCCTTAACCTGGTCTAACCAGCACGACGCATGGAACTGGGACTGAGAGGAGTCCATTCACTGCCAGTCATCCCAATAGGTGACATATGCAGCTCCTTAGGGCACCATCTCCAGAGGATGCGCTGACATAGCCTAATGAGTTGACTTTGTCTCGGACGGTGCATGCCATCAAGGAAGCTTGCATCAAGCGCCACATGGCCCTCGACCATCACTGAATCCGTTACTCCCCTGCATATGAGTGCTGACTCTTCGATGGGACTCCACACTAGCAAATAACTAAACCTTCTCTGTAAGACAGACAAGATAGAGTGTTTATTTTGTATGACTGCCCTGACTTGCACTTCGTCTGGTACTGATGTATTTTTAATGTCCCTGTGCAAATTCTGGTACACACTGCTCCCAGCTTCACAGTAGTTTTTAGAGCCACATTTTTGAGCTGGGACCCAGCAGATGTGAGGGAACGGTATATGGCACTTGACGTCCCATCGGCGCCGCTCTCTAGAGCACACCTTTGGATCGGGTTCACCTGGAAACTAGAGCAGACTGAGAAAAAGAAGCAGCTGCTCTTAGTTACGCAGAGATTCAAAGTACATAGTGACAAGCTAGGCCAGTAAGTGACTACATCTCCCAGGTGCCCTTGTGTTTTTTTCCGGTTTCTTGTTGTCCTCTGTAGAACTGACTCCTGTCTAAGTTGTTTCCCATCTTGATTTCCTTGTTACTTCTGTTTGTTCCCCAGTGGTACATGATCAGCATCGTCCACATCTACAACCGCTGGAGGAACAGTGAGATTCGCTGCTACGTCAATGGGCAGCTGGTCTCCTACGGCGATATGGCCTGGCACGTCAACACTAATGATGTGAGTGCCTCCCCTTGCTTTGCTGTGCCGCAGCAGAGAGCCTTAATACCTCGAGGAGAGGTAGTGCACAGGCATTCAGCCGAGTGTAGCTAGGGACGCAGGGTGACCGCTTACTGTTACAGCTTCAGAAAGCACCCCCGAATGTGTTATTTGTCAGTCAGATTTACAGAGAGAAAAATGGATGAAATGTCTGACAGATGGTCTTCTGGGGATTGCTGTGTGTGGTGGCATTAAACAGGTGCTTTGGCCAACCTGTATAAAAATACCTCCAACCCCTCGTAAACCCCACTCTCCTTTGCCAATTAGCTATTTGCACTTAATTAACTTATGCCCCATGTGGTAGACTCATTCTCCTCGACTCCTTCATTAATGCGTCAGAATGACATTGGTGGTTGGCATTGATTCGCAAAGAGCAGTCGGTTGTCATTTACTGACAAATATTTGCTTTTCTGTTGAATGCATGGATCACATTCTGTATTTCAAGTGTTAATTACAACATGAATGTTGGCACCGTAGGCAGGAATCTTAAGAACTCTTTTTAAATGTATTATTTGTGCCTGCTGGTTGAATCTTGCTTTGAATTTGTTCAGAATGTCTAACCGCCACCCTGCTATGGGACCAAATTGTGACTGCATAGCCCTGTCTGTGTCATCACCCCCCCAACCTCCCCCCACCCGGTGACAGAGTTACGACAAATGCTTTCTGGGTTCATCGGAGACAGCGGATGCCAACCGAGTTTTCTGTGGCCAGCTAGGGGCGATCTACGTGTTCAGCGAGGCGCTCAACCCGGCCCAGATCTTCGCCGTACACCAGCTGGGGCCTGGCTACAAAGTACGTGCCCCCACCCTTATTGTATCCTTACTGTAACTGGGCTGGGAAATCGGCGCTCATGCACTAGTATTCGTTCGCAGGCCCGATGTCGGGATGAACACTACCGTGAATTATGTGACCCTTGAGAATAACATGATGGCCAGCACAGGAAGACAGGCAAAGCAGACTCAAATCAAATAGCTGGTCTCATTCTCAGGGAATGAGTTTAGGTCTCAGTGGCGTGTGTTTATGAAATAGGATTCCTGAGTCTTCTGCTTTGTGCGTGTCCAGGGGCGTCATTAGGGCTGTTCTAGGGGCAACGGAGGCTCCCCAAATAAATGTACCCTCATTGGTGTAAATAGTGTGTTCCCATTCTTTTTCATTAAATTCAGACCACCTTAGTGAAGTGTTTTGTTCGCTTTTTTGGTGACTTTATATGCAGGGTGGCCGTGTTTATTAAACGAGCCGTGCTCTGATCCTGACCCCTTCGCTCGTGTTGTGAGCCCCAATGTCTGCTTCAGTATTTATGGGCTGTGTGGTCTGAGTGTGTCCTTCACTGCCTCTTTCTCTGAGAGGCTGACCTCCTGCTTACTTCTGTTCAGCTTACTGAGCGTCTCCTGCGTCACTGCATTGCTGCTAATTGCTTCCGGCGAGTGGGGGAGGGGGGTTGTAACTGCTTCAAATGACTGGATTTTTGAGAGGCAGCTAAATATATCAGCGGTGAGTTGGCAGTGTGTCTGCGTTTGTCTCTCTCTCACTCTCTGCTGAAAGTACCTTGAGCAGGGAATGATGGCTCCCTGCTGTTACAATGACTGCGTTTTAATTTGCTGTTTTTTTTCCCTCCTCCTATGGTGATAAACATGCGCATATTAAACATGCATCCGGATGTGACCTTGCCCAGTGAGCGTGCCTCTTCACACGTCCCGGAGGAGTCTCCCCCAAGCTGACCCAGCTCTCCTTGAGGGGGTTTTGTTGGAAAGTCAGCTTTGGTCTCCTGTCCTCCATCTTTCAGGCTTAGTCTTACTCTGGAGCCCCCTTCCCCCTCGGAGCTGGCGCTCTTCATCGAGGCCAGCAGGAGGCGCTGCCATTGGTATTAACCAATCCCAGGCAGGGCAGCGAGTAGTAGCCTGCGGTTAGTGAGCGGTAGCTAAGGCCAGCCTGCGGGTCGTGAGCGGTAGCTAAGGCCAGCCTGCGGGTCGTGAGCGGTAGGTAAGGCTAGCCTGTAGGTAGCAACAATAACTAAGGTTAGGCTGTGGGTAGTGACGGTGGCTAAGGTTAGCCTGCAGGTAGCGAGCAGTAGCTATATGGCCAGCCTGTGGGTAATGATAATAGCTAAGGCTAGCCTGTAGGTAGCAATGGTAACTAAGGTTAGGCTGTGGGTAGCGGGGGTAACTGGGTCTAGACTGAGGGTAGCAAGCAGTAGCTATAAGGCCAGCCTGTGGGTAGTAAGTGGTAGCTTAGGCTAGCCTGTAGGTAGTGATAGTAGCTAAGGTTAGCCTGTAGGTAGCAATGGTAGCTAAGGATAGTCTGTGAATAGCGACGGTAGCCTTCGGGTAGCGATGGTAGCTAAGGTTAGATTGCAGGTAGCAATGGTAGATAAGGTTAGCCGGGGTTAGTGACTGTAGCTTGCGGAGGCGTAGTGTGGACTGGGATGAGCATGGAGCAGTGGGCTGTTAACGCCCAGCGTGAAGTGCCTGCGTGCGCCTAGTGAGGCATAAACCATTTCACGCAGCAGCTAGCCTGACAGCGTCTCCGAGCCGCGACTGCGTCGGGGCGCCGTGGCCAAACTGCGGCACTTCACAAGCTCGAGTGATGAACTTGGCTGCCCATCCTGGGGCATGTGATTAAAATTTATACGCTGGTGCTGGCACTGGGCCCTGGCGCTGAATCACAGTCGGCCTCCCCTGGGCTCTTCCGGGCGTGCTCATCACCCATACGCATGTGTAACGCATGTGGCGCCTTTCTTTAAAGCCAGGCTCACTTTAAAGCAGAAAGTCACTGGGAATGAGCCTTGCAAATTAGTGTTTCCATACTAATTTGTATATCAGAATCCATGAATTATTCATGTACATGTTATTTTTTTAAAGAAATCTTCATCATCAATAATGGCTCAAGAAAAAGAGAAGTATTCTCCTGGTGACCTTATATATCCTCTTAAAAGTCTAGTGTTGATTGCAATAACCTGATTTTTTTTAATTGACATCCATCTTGTGTGCTGCTGTGGACCGGATCCGTACAGAGCAGCTCCATGACTTTCTATTTGGTGATAGCGGTGCCGTGCGAGCGGTCGCATGAACATCCTGGTCACGTCTTGCCTGAATATGATATACACAGCTGTGATGTGGTGACGTGCTATGTGTGTGCAGCAGGGTGTGGAGCAGGGAGAATCCACAGGGCAGGGCTGACCTACGCATGTGCATGTGCTCTCTGTTATTGATACGTGATCATCAACGGTGGATCGTTAGATGGTTCTTGCACCATTTTTGGATGCAGAGCGCTGCAAGATGAGACTATCCGTAGGTTCACTCTGAGACCTGCTCCATGTTCTCTTTATGTGAGCAGGAGAATGTGAGAGCTGTGTGCCTTCAGGGTGGGGGAGGGAGTATCAGGGCACAGAACCATGACTTAGTGCTTTAAAAATTTGAGACAGGAAAGCCCCCATCAGCCTGTCTGTTGATGCTAGCTTGGGGTGACATCACACTGGCCTAGGGCGAGCCCAATGCAGCTGTGAGCATGGGGGGGTTTACAAGAACACCAAGGCTTTGGGTATTAGAAGTGTCAAGCTGAAGCCTGAACCATCAGGGTAGTGGGGGGGGGGGGGCATCCGTCATTTTCCTTGGCAGCTGCGGTGTATTTGCTCCTCAATCCCAAAGTCTGGCAGGACAGCATGTTTTGGGGTGTCTGTTAAGCACAGGGGGGCGCGCATCAACTCCCTGTCAACACTGTCAAAAGTTAACGGCGTGTTTCCTTTGACAGCTTTTTGGCTTAAGGGGTTATAGGGCTAGTTAGTAGTTACATTGCAGTATGCAAGCCCCTTCGTAACAGGCTTACCGTATTTGGTGAGGCGAAGAAGAGGGCGTGTCCGGGGATCAGAATATTCATGAGCTTTCACATTCACCGACCAATCGGATAGTGCTTCTCTTATGAATATTAGTGAGTTTCCCCTAACCATCCTTTAAAATGAAAATTTGCATCTAGGGGAACCGAGATGTATGGTAACCTTACAGTTAACTCTCGTTTTACAATTTACACACAATTGACACAATATATGTGTGCACAAGTCTTTTTCAACAAAAGTTACAAAACTTGCAACAGTGGGTCGTACTGGTTGAAAAAGCACGCACAGACAGAGGCCCAAAATGACTAAGTGAGCGGGGAAATAAGACTGAACATTTTCACAATTACTACAGCAACATGAACACATGCTTTTAAGAGAATCAATAATAAAAGTCCTCCCTTCAAAAATGTGTCAAATTATACTTGGCCGCATGGTTACTGCAATAATCTCAATGTGCTGGAGAACCAGCCCCAGTGAACAGTAATATGCTGATTTAGGCCATGGGCTTGTCTGTGTGGACACACTGAAATAATTGCATCTCTTTGGCTGTGCATGCGATATATTTCCTTTCTTGTTGTCATCCATCCACGAGATCTCTCTGCCAGTGATTTCCCGTGCTCAGCGTTCGATAACTCGATGTGCTTTAGTAAAAATGATTTTCCCGCCAAGTCTGGCTTTTATTTATTTTCCTTGATACATTTATGACCGATTAGAGATGATGTGGGAAGCTTTGTGACGCTCGTTCTAGCTGTTATGTATTGCGCAGCTTCTTTTTAGTAATTAATGTGCTGTAATTTAGAGAGATTACAGGGCTGGGAGGGTAAAACCATGAATCTATAAATCTGATTTAGATTTTTCAGTCTCTTATGCTACAATATTGTTTACTGAAGATAAGAATGATTTCCTAATCTGGTTTTTATTGTAAAATGAAACCTTGGTATGTTCTGGGAACCAGAGCACCTTCAAGTTCAAGTCCGAGAGTGACCTGCACCTGGCCGAGCACCACAAGCAGGTGCTGTATGACAGCAAGCTGGCCAGCAGCATCTGCTTCACCTACAACGCCAAGGCCACCGACGCCCAGCTCTGCCTGGAGTCCTCGCCCAAAGAGAACCCATCCATCTTCGTGCACTCGCCCCACGCCCTCATGCTGCAGGTGGGTGATATCCCCCCATAGCACCTTCTGTTTTCCACAAATATCGAGCTGGAGACTCAGCTTGGTATGTGCTTGTGACCGCTCCTGCCCCACAGGACGTGAAGGCCATCGTGACACACTCCATCCACAGTGCCATCCACTCCATCGGTGGCATCCAGGTGCTCTTCCCCCTTTTCGCTCAGCTGGACTACCGCCAGCAGAATGACAGCCAGGTGGAGACCATGGTCTGGTGAGTGGAGGTTACCAGAATTCTGTGGGCATGTACTTCCTCTTACCATGAACAGGAAGTGACACGCAAAACATTGTAGTATGTAGAGTCAGCTGCCTTAGCCATTGAATGCTGCTGTCAAGAGGCACGTTGTCTAATTAAGGGAAGCAGTCAAGGGCTTTGTTGTTTCTCTCTTTGGACTTTGTCAAGGCTCCTGGATGTATGACCTTGATGGTTGCTGTGTTTATAATGTCAGGGAGTTAATTAAGGGAGAGTGGATCATACCGTTCCGTCAGTAGGCTGTCAGCTTTCAGTCTGGTCACGCTCAACCCGTGTCCATCTCCTACCTTCAGGATATGGTTGTTAAGTTTGTTCTACACTGGAGCTAATGAAGCCTTTTATAGATTTACCTTTCAGCTCTGTGAAAGCCTCATCTCGCCCAGTTAAACAAAGCTGCGCGCAAGGTGTGACCGCTCATCACATCTCGATGAGAATCTCCCCGTGAGGCGTCTCCAACGCAAAGCAATTTTCATAATTCGCAGGTTTACATGCTCATTAATGGGGCAGGGTATTTAGGGAGACGATTAAGGTTAGAGGTTAACGACACGATAGCAGTTAACCTCCCGCTGTTTGAATGTACAGCTTTTTATCCCTGTTTAAAGACCTTTATTCGTCCTCGTCCTGCTCCCAGTGACAGTCTCCTGCATTGCAGCGCCACACTCCTCGCCTTCCTGGTGGAGCTTCTGAAGAGCTCTGTGGCCATGCAGGAGCAGATGCTGGGGGGCAAGGGCTTTCTGGTCATTGGGTACCTCCTAGAGAAGGTAAGTGTCCCCTCCAGGGCACGTGCAGAATGATCCTACCCAACCTCGATGGGAAAAATGCTCCTGGGGGTCCATAAGTAACATTTGCTTCGTGGTCTGTCCAAACACTGTGGCGGAGTGTGAAGAATTTAGTGACCTACCCAGAATGGGCATTCTGCCTCCCCTATTAGAAGTGCATAGGGTTACTGTCTAATGGATGGGCGATAGCTTCCTCTGCAATTACAGTAAAATAAGATGAGTGACATAAGGAAGGGAGCAGGCATGACCAATCTGGCCTTCAGACGGCGCCATGATGCTCAGTGCCCAGTGACCCCGAACAGTCTGTATCCCTGCCACTGGAACTTAGGAACGCAGACATTAAGAGCAGTGTCTGCCTCAGCTTCAGTGCTCCAAATGAAAGCATGTACACAGTAGGGCTACCATTATTCTGTAACAGTTGAATTTAATTGAGTTAGCTCATTTAAAGATTTACATAATTATGGATGTATACTCACTGAGCATCTTATTAGGAACACCTGTATGTCTACATATTCATGCAATTATCTAATCAGCCAATCATGTCGCAGCAGTTTAATGCATAAAAACATGCAGATACAGGTCAGGAGCTTCAGGTAATGTTCACATCAAACACCAGAATGGGGGAAACATGTATCTCAGTGAT
>JAAGVU020000036.1:14502628-14517069 GCA_011763525.2 Mormyrus iriodes | reverse complement strand
GTCTTTGAATTCAGCCCTCTGTAGGTTGATAATTTTCATTTCCATCAAACGATGTGGCATCCTTTCCTTCCTGACACGTTACCCAGTCCATATCAGTACAGCTATCCAGCATGATTTTTTTCCCATGGAGGTCTGATGTGTTTTTAAAATGTTCCTTTAATTTTTTTGAGCAGTGTATATCTAATCATTCATTAATCACTTATTTGAGTCTGGATTCTCTAGTCGTCCAGGGTCCACATCACCAGAGCCGTGCTGGAGCAGTTCCTTTCCTTTGCCAAGTACCTGGATGGTCTGACCCACGGTGCACCTCTGCTCAAGCAGCTCTGTGACCACATCCTGTTCAATGCGGCCATCTGGATCCACACTCCGGCCAAGGTGAGGCCGGGGAGCTGGGCCTGTGTTCGGGGGCGTGACCCCTAGGTGTGGTGGTTTCTCCATCAAGGGTGTCCGGGAGCTGCAGGGGCTGGAGTCCCTGTGCCTAGGTCTGTGTGAGTGAGTGCTAAGGCGCTTAGCCATTACTCTGCCTGGATGTGTACACGACGGCTTCCTGTGCCCTCAGCCACATCACTGCTGCCGTCTGCTGTTTTTTTGGATGAATCTCTTCAGGAATGGGGAAGAACGGATCAAGGATCAAACATGGGGGTGACCAGCCATCATGCCTTCAGAAGTCTCGGGCCAGCTTGCTGGAGGTGTACGACTGGCTCCCACGAGTCTCAAATGCCCACAGAAAGAGCTCGTTTTTCATAGCTGCTAAGATTAACGGACGCTCGTCCACTCACCCCCACCCCCGCAGCGACGCCGGTTCATAAACTCAGAGAAACCTTCTTCTTCGTAACGCCCCATGACGAGGAGATGAGGCGTGTAGGGGAGTGACGGCTTTGTGCACAGACCATGTTTGGCACCATGGAAACGGAGTTTTTCGAATCACTGATATTGTGGCAAAATAAATCGCAGAAGCCAATGGTCTGGTGACAGAAAGACGAGGTAAAGATGTAGACGTTTTAGAACGAGGCCATCTTGGAGTCATTATTTCACCCTCCACGCACAGTTTAGCCTGTGCTCTTTAGTTTCTTTGGTGCTTTCTCATGTTTTCAGTCTGTGGCTAACAAGGCAAGGCAAGTTTTATTTATATTTTATATTTATATAGCACAATTCAGGTAACAGTGCTTCACGTGACCTTGTGTAGCCAATGAGGAGTAAAATACCAGTAAAAACATTAGCAAGGAAAAACCAGTGAAAAGACTAGGGGGAGCTCATGTGTGATGAATAGGGGTTTAAGTCATTGGCCCCAAGGGGATTTGAGTTTGTTACAATTATTGAGGGAATGATTTTTCGATTATTTTGATAATCAAAATTTAATCTTTCTCTGACCTCACTGAAAAAAATCGCAGATATTGTCATTGGAACTTAATTACAAATTATTAATGGAATACAAAGAAAATAGAATCTCAGAACATTCATTTTTTATTGATATTATTAAACAGGGAGACCACGCCAGTGTAAAACTGGTGCTTCTAACTTAGAATATTGATAAAGTTACAAACTGAACAAGCCTGAAACATCGGATCGATGCTGATATCTAACTTTTTAACGAATAAAGACTAATACCATTATGTTAACTAATATGTAGTGCATCTTTAAGACTAACATTGCTTTTGACTTAGTTAGCTAGTTCGCTAGCTCAGGGTCTTGACCATTGCTCTGTAGCATGCAAAAAGAATGACTGTTTTGTGCTACAGAACAGAGGCATTTCCCAAAAGCATCATAGTTAAACGATTACCTTAACCATCAGAGAGATCTGATCACTACAAAACAGGTGATTTTCCCAATAGTGCCGTATGCCAAGATCATCAGGTAGTGCTTTCTTTATGAATATTAATGAGCCTTCTCCTGCCATCACTGCGACTTTGTGCGCTTACATGCAGCACATGAATGTGAGAGCGCGCAACCTGGAAGTATTTCACCCCCAAAAAATTGATCCTGACTCTTCAGATCGATGCATTGAATCGCCAAATTAAAAATCGATTCATCTCGATGCATCAATGCATCTTTATACCCCCAGTGATGAATCAGCCGTCTCTCCTGTCAGGGCCCCTGCACACAGTTTGGAAAGATCCGGCGTAGCAGGGGATCACAAAACTTTATCTACGGTTGATGGATGGATGTATGATTCAGAGGAACAGACAGGTGTATTGCGGGGGTACTGAGGTGGCCGTTTTGGCAGGGGGAAGTTGGGCAATTGTAAAACACAAGCGTGTCACTCTTAGAGCCTGCAGCACGGGACTTATGTTACTCATGGGGAAACACAGCTGAACACCTGAATTGATAGTGAGTGTGCTGAAAACAGAACTGGACAAATCAATCTGGATGACTGTGCTCATTTGACTTGCCCTCCCATGATGATAGTGCCCCCCCCCCCACTTTATTATGTGTTTCTGTTCTGTCCTTGGAGTCTTGGGGAGGAAGACATGAATCTCAGTTTGAGGTGGATGTATGTAAATCTGCCTGTGTACATATGTGCAATCCCCTATTCTAGGTCGTCATGGTGCTGTGTGATTCTGATCGTGTGTGTGGTTCTCCCCTGTTCCAGGTCGTCATGGTGCTGTGTGTGTCTGACCATGTGTGTGTGTGCGGTTCTCCCCTGTTCCAGGTCGTCATGGTGCTGTGTGTGTCTGATCATGTGTGTGTGCGGTTCTCCCCTGTTCCAGGTCGTCATGGTGCTGTGTGTCTGACCATGTGTGTGGGTGTGTGTGTGTGCGGTTCTCCCCAGTTCCAGGTCATCATGGTGCTGTGCGTGTCTGACTGTGTGTGTGTGTGTGTGTGCAGTTCTCCCTTGTTCCAGGTGGTCATGGTATTGAATGTGTCTGACAATGTGTGTGTGTGTGTGTGTGTCCGGTTCTCCCCTGTTCCAGGTCGTCAAGGTGCTGTGTTTGTCTGGCCATGTGTGTGTGTGTGTGTGCGGTTCTCCCCAGTTCCAGGTCGTTAAGGTGCTGTATGTGTCTGACAGTGTGTGTGCGGTTCTCCCCTGTTCCAGGTCGTCATGGTGTTAATGTGTCTGACTGTGTGTGTGCAGTTCTTCCTTGTTCCAGGTGGTCATGGTGTTGAATGTGCCTGACCGTGTGTGTGTGTGTGTGGTTCTCCCCTGTTCCAGGTCGTCATGGTGTTGAATTTGTCTGACTGTGTGTGTGCAGTTCTTCCTTGTTCCAGGTGGTCATGGTGTTGAATGTGCCTGACCGTGTGTGTGTGTGTGCGGTTCTCCCCTGTTCCAGATCGTCATGGTGCTGTATGTGTCTGACAGTGTGTGTGCGGTTCTCTCCTGTTCCAGGTGCAGCTCTCCCTCTACACATACCTGTCAGCTGAGTTCATCGGCACGGCGACCATCTATAGCACCATCCGGCGCGTCGGTACCGTGCTGCAGCTCATGCACACGCTCAAGTTTTACTACTGGGTGCTGAATCCCATGGAGAGCAGCGGCATCACGCCCAAGGGCCTAGGTGAGCACCGCCACCCCGGGGGCCACTGGGGGGGCCCAGCAGGGAGGGCATCAGGGTGGGCTCATCTTCTTTGATAAGCGACCCAGGGTCCCACTGACACTCCGAGTGTGATGGACAGGTGCCCAAGAACATTTACCACAGTGGCAGTGAAGGGGGGGAGGGTGTATGGCAAATCTAAACAAGGTGGGTGTAAGATAAAGATGTCTTTGGAGTTAAAAAATAAGAGGTTCATATTGGAAGAAAAATCCATAGGCTATCAGTTTTGTGTGCTCTCGTTACTCTTCCTCCTCCTCCGCGCAGTGTTGGTCCTGTGGTGAAAGCTGGCATCTGATTGGTCCACATCTATGCTCTATCTCTCTCTCTGTCTCTCTCTCTCTCTCTCTCTCTCTCTCTCTGCCAAGCGAGTTAGCATTAGCTGTAATGCCAGATGACAGCGAGAGCCCACTTCCCTGCCTCCCTTCCTGATTATGATGTACTTTTAAAAAAACACTTAGTTGTTTAACTGAAATTTTATGCTAAAAAAGGATTGTGTTTCTACCCATTTATCCAAAACCCTCCAAATGCAAGTCCATGTGCTTAACGAGCGTCTGCTTCCAGTCTTGTTTGTTGTTTTGTTGCTTGGTTCTGGGGGTGTATTAATTAGCAATGTACAGAAGCATGGCGATTCCCCAACCCTTCACCATCTTCAGCTGTTCGACATGCGCACAGGAAAAACATCCCTGGGAATAGTGTATCCCTAATGAATTATCCTGTATCCAGTCAGTGCTTCTGAACCCACTGCTAATGATTTCTCATAATCAAAGCCAAAAGGCACATAAACACTGGTCATTAATTACCCTGCAAATGAATGTAGGCTCACTCGCTAACTTTTGTGAGAGAGAAGCTCTTGTGTAAAAAGTTTTAAATTGTCAAAGTGAAGGATTACACTTCATGCTGTTGTATTTGTATGATGTATTTATATTATTCATATGACATAAACACATCTCTTTATTTTGCCTGCAACACAGATATTACTTCTGAATGTGTGAAATACATTCTAGCCTCGATATAATGCAGAAACTGCATGCTAAGGCTAGGCCAGTGGTGCAGCAAGGTTTGCATTAAACTGAAGACCGTGAGTGTAGTGTTTGCTAAATATTTTGCCAGAACTGGTAGTAAAATACACTGTCTTGAGATTCATGATTTTGTTTTTCTTCATTATTGATGGAACTATGGCAAATTATGTAACTAATCTTGTGGGGTGATCAAATAATGTGAGTAGTGCAAAATTCTGTTTTTCCCATAATCTACCCTGTCGCTCAGTGCCAGCAGGGTGAAAAATCAAGGTGTCGTACAGTCTGAGGGCTCAGGTTTTGGTTTGGGATATGCTTGTAGCAGAATTAAACCTGGACTTCTGTTAAACCTCTGAGGAGCATCAAACGAGGTGAGCGTGGGGTGGGACCTACCTCAATTCCAAACTTTTCATGGTCTTTAGTAGTTTGTGCAGTGGGGGTACAAGTACACATGGGTCTACATGTGTGGTTAGACCTGTGCAACAGGCATGTTATAGAGATCAGCTGTTTCCGTAGCTAAGCTGTGTCAGCAGTAAATAAAATAGTCCATCCCTCTGGCAAAGACTTAATCAGTACTGTGACACTGAGGGTTGGGGGCTGTTGCTTGGAGCCTATCCTGGGCAGTCGGGGCACAAGGCAGGGGTGGGATGCTGGTCCATGGCATGGGCCACACATTCAGGCACTATAGAGAATTTCGGATATGGTAATGCACATAACTGTGAATGGTAATTCATATGAAGCGTTACTGCAAGACATGTATATATGCACTGCAGTAGTGCAATGTTAAACATCGGGTTTAATGGTGGGAAATCCCTATTTCCTAACTGGGTATCTGTTTGGTTAATGACTTAGCAAATTTAGCTGTTGGGTACCACACAGTCCAGCAGCGATCGGCAGTCACATTAAATACCGGATTTCTTTGGGTTTGGGTGGAATTGGGAGACAATGTGGCAGGTTGAAAGGCCAAGTCTTGTCATTTCTTTACTTGGTGAGGAGTGTTCAGAGCGAACTTACCTGGGATGAATGTTATTCTGCCAAAGAATCAGGGGAGGAAGTAGGAATGGAGAGAGGTGAATAGGTCAATCGTGGGGGACAAAGGAGAGGCCTTTGAAAACTTGGTTTCTGTCTGCGTTATACATCGCAAATAAAAGAGACACATCGCTTATCTTTTACAGGTATCTTATCCCTTTTTCCTTCTTAAATGTCTGTATAGATGGTCTGATTCTAGTTTCTGAAGTGGACCCTGAGCTATAACGAGGCCTAACGAATCGGCACATATGCAGGCAGACCGTAATTGAATGCAGTTTGTTTCTTCCTCTTCCCGACCACTTGAGGTTCTTGAAAATAACGAGGCAAAGCTTAAGATAAAATCTGGGCAGTTTTTGAGATGTGGGGGGGGGGGGGTCATGGAGGATGATGTTCCAGCTTGCACTGGTGATATGTGGGGCTGGTAGCAGGTAGCCCGGGCCCAGGGCCTCTTATTGACAGGGACAATTCTAATGGAAATGTGTGGAGATGTGTGGAATGAGAATGGGGATGATTGGGACGCCTTGGCCAGCACCAATGGTGGATTAGCGGCCTTGATTGCGGGGCCTTGTCCACGCTCCCCAAGTCCTCCTTGGTTGTGAAACACTGCTCTTCTGATGTCATGCAGGCATGCAGTCGCAGTGGATCAGTATGGGGAAAATCCTGGATTCCTGCCCTGCTGCGGTGCTGTTGTCACGATAATAGTGTTTTATCAAATTGCTGATTAACTTATTGGCTGAACTGAGTGGTGCATTTTAACTCTGCTTACTTTTGAGAGTAACTCCATCCATGCAACCTTATTCCATAATCCCTTATCTGGGGTACAGGGTAGCGGTGAGCCTAGTGCCTATCCCAGGATGTACTGTGAGTGAAGCAGGGAGCATGCTGCATGAGATGCCAGCGTGTGTATGTATGTGCACAGATGGACAGTTTAGACCCCTGTTCACCTAGGTCAGGGCTGGCCAATCTTATCCGCAAAGGGCCGGTGTGTATGCAGGTTTTTGGGATAACCTTTAGGTCAGCTGTTTAAACCCAGGTGTGAGGACTCTTCAGCCAGTCAGCCCTCTAATTAGTAATCTAATTAGGGAGTTGCAGGGAAAACCCGCATACACACCGGCCCTTTGCGGATAATATTGGCCACCCCTGACCTAGGTGCATGTTTTTGGACTGCTTGCAAAAACCTGTGCAAACACCGGAAGGGCATGCAGAATAAAAACCTTGGAGGTGTGAGGGTGCTGCACTGCCCCATAAACCAGCCCTGAGAGCAAATCAGAGAACTGTGAATCACATTGTTACGTGGGATGCAGAGTTTGGAAATAGAATGGGTCAGATAACAAAGGAATGGCAATGTAGTGGGGTCCATCAATCACCCAACTTGGGGGTGTTTATTACTATGCATATTTGACCATTCCTGTGTTCTCGCTTACCTGTTTGACATCATCTTCCATTGCCGAAGTACAGTTCCAATGCTCAAGAACAGAAGCACAGAGGAGTGTAAAAATACTCAGATGTCATTCTTGCCCAGCCCAAAATATCAAGGATGCATTGGTTGCATCCTCGCTAATGATAACAATCCCATGATTCATTGCAGGCCAAGTTTGTTCTTGGGAGGCAAGTTAGCAAATCTGCTTTTGCAAATAACACAAGTACATTGTTTGTGTTCTTGGGATTGATAAACACCCTTGCTCCCTCACACACATCGCTGACATTTGGTTCGATGCCGAGACCTGTTAGTGAAAAGCAGCGGTTAATCTGCTGCTCATGTGACCCATGTGACCCACCCTAGCCAATAGGATAAAAGCTGAAAGTGAAAGGTTCCAGTACGGCGAGTGGAGCATGGCACGCGTTCCGCCAGCTTCCCTCTGTCTCTCCTGCACTCGTACCTCGGCTCACATTTATTTTTAGTCCTTGTCATGGCGCTGGATCAATTTTCTTCGGTTGGGCTTAATAGACGCTAAGATGCGAAAAAGGCAAACAGAGAAACTTCAGCGCAGACAAAAGACATCACACTGAATGCTCTCCAGGGGAAAGCCGTTTTGCTGCCTGTGACTCTGTCAATGTGCCAAATGATGACCTCTATTGTCTATTTATTATCTGTCTTCCTATTTCAATTTCTGCTGAGCAATATCATAAAGTGTTTTGTTAAGGCTTCAGATAGTACCGACGGATGTGACCTGTGAATGTGTGACCGTAAGCTTTTGGGTTCACATCCCAGAAATGACACCAATTCCAAAATACTTGTGAGCTGTTTGCTTAATTCTGCTGAGTTAATGTGTAGGCCGGCAATGCAAGAAGCAGGGCCGGCTCTAGCTCTAGGCAGAATAGGCAGTTGCCTGAATTACCTGCCTTACACAGGAGGTGAAATGATCATCAGTTTTCTTGGTAGGGGGGTTTCCAAAGTTAAGGTCATTCCTAGGGCCCCTAAAAGGGTAGAGCCAAACCTGGCAAGAAGCTAGAGGGCAATTTAAAACAAAAAAAGCAAAGAAGAGTGAATAAGTTGTGACTCATCCCATCTGCAGTTTGTGGTCAGCTTGTGGTCAGTAGTGGCTGATGATGTGTGGCTGGGGCTAAATGGCACATTGGCATTGGGCATGATGATGGAAATGGACAGGGGTGACCAGGCTCACTCCCCTGACCACTGTGGCCTCTCTGACCCGCCAACCGTCCTGCCCTCACCCCCTTGGACTTCTCTGACTACTTTTGTGTGAGGGGCCGGGATTGGGCCCCCCCCCCCCCCATTTCTGCAGATGGACCCCGTCCTTCACAGAAGGAGATCATTTCCCTGCGAGCTTTCATGCTCCTCTTTCTGAAGCAGCTTATCCTCAAGGTAAGCCCCTCTCTTCACGCAGGTCTTCCCGCACCACTTTGCTAGCCGTCATTATGCTTTTGCGCCTCTGTATTACATTATTTCTTCTGATGAGATGCTAGACATGCCCATTATGCCATCAGCAAATGGAAGAAGTTTCCATTTAGAGGCATTTTAGAAGTAATACCTTTGTTCAATTAATTAATAATTCTTTTCTTGTGGCTCAGTTATGGATTTCACACCCCATGGCCTTCCAACACATAATTATCTGCACTTCCCCCTCAGCTCTGGTTTAAATCAGCCGCCATGAGGCATGATGGGAAAAACGTGCCGCTGCTCTCGGGGAAATAAATACTTCTCATAGTCTCGCCCCGAAAGCAATTACTCCCCAAACCAGTGCCCCTTGAACAGTGAGGAATTGAATGTTTCCATTGCAGGTGTTTTAAAAAGCCTTGTAATGCTGCATGACATACAAGCAACCCTGAGGAAAATGAGCATGAAAAATTCATCCCGGAAAGCGGGCTCTTTCAAACCAGTGCCGGGGACGTTTCTCCAGGATTAGCGAGACGGTGCAGTGCAGTTGCAGCTCCCCAGTGCCCCGGGAAAGGGCTTTGATTTCTCCTCGCTGTCGCATTCGTACAATAGTCTTGTTTGTAGTTTTGAAGCCTTGCATTTCTTTCATAGTCTTTGACTGAGTGCATATACACTTTTCATATTTGGCTGTACTTATAATTTGCTGCTCCTATTGAGTGTTTCAGTTGTGGTCACCATACTAACCCTATGTACATACTACTCATACCGTGTGGCTTTGTATACTCATTACTCATAATGTATGGCTCTGTATACTCAATACTCAGACTGTGGGGCTTCCCATGTCTCCATACTGTTTATACCTCGCAACTTTGTATACTCATTACTCATACTGTGGGGCTTCCCTTATCTCCATATTGTTCTTACCTCATGGATTTGTATACCCACTACTCATGCTGTGTGACTTTGTATACTTGCTGCTCATACTGTGAGGCTTCCCTTATCTCTATACTGTTCATACTACGCGGCTTTGTATACTCACTACTCATACTGTGGGGCTTCCCTTGTCTCCATACTGTTTATGCCTTGCAACTTTGTAAATTCATTACTCATACTTTGTGGCTCTGTATACTCAATACTCAGATTGTGGGGCTTCCCTTGTCTCTACACTGTTCATATCATGCAGCCTTATATACTCACTGCTCATACTGTGCGGTTTCCCTTGTCTCCATTTTGTTCATACTGTGTGGCTTTGTATACTCACTACTCATACTGTGGGGTTTCCCTTGTCTCCGTTTTGTTCATACTGTGTGGCTTTGTATACTCACTACTAGGGGTGGGCAGTACACCAGTGTCATAGTCATTACCACTGTGATTGTGCGCCACGATATGGATTTGTACTATACCGTTAACACTGCGAGAAGTCAACAGCCTAATTATACAACAGCCTGTTTATAAAAAATAAAGCATTTTATTTTCTTCAAAGCTTCAGTTGTAATCTGAATACTTATATATATATATACATATACTATATATATATATACTTATATAGTCCTTATATAGTATATGTAACCGCTTTATCTGCGTTGTGTGAATTTTCTATTAAACACACTCTGGCGGTATGTTGCGATTGCAAATGAACAAATTAAAAATATATGGATTTTATGTAATTATACAGATTAAACAAAATAACCTGGTTATTATATATATTGTAGTAAATTAAAAAGTAAAACATATTGGCTAGATCAGCGTAGGCCTGCATATGCACCGCTACCTTCATGCCTAACACCATCAACCAGAAAGCCGTAATCTTCCTAACAGAGCGGCTGCTCTGTCCTGAAATCGTACAGCTGAAAAGTTTTCAAACACAGTATTTTATAAAATGTTAGATTAATAGACGTGGTTTATTGATGATATCATGTTTGTCAAAGTTTATGTTTTTTAGCAACTGTATAAAGTAGTAATTTTTTATACGACTCAACCCTGGTGAAACAATTAAAACACACGTTTTCAGGGCTGCCTACGCTCATGTGGCGCGACCCTTTCAGACTCACGCTCACCCAAGAAATCTTACGGCAAATCTATATTAATTCCTTTATAAACCTAAAATTATCCACATTAAAAGCCTTGGTGTGGTTCGCAAACCCTACAGGCTATTCACAAGGTAATAACATGGTAACATACATGTAAATGCGTGTGCAGACTTGTCTCGAATTGAAAATCTCACCCCATCCAGCTGACCAATGTTGGCAGCCCTGCATTTTATTTGAAATGACCTGTATAATGCACTGTTTTCGGCTGAAGCGGAAACATTAGTCATGTCACGTTTTATATCTTTTCGAAATAAGACCGCCCACACCCAACTGTTATAGCAAATAAGTGTACTTAATATATCATATATGTAATTTTAATTTACATAAAAGGACAGAACATGCTCCCCCTCCCAAAACTTGGAAAAAGGTAATACTGTGATATAATACTGTCACTGTCCAAAAAGTGGAAAAATACCATGATAATAATTTTAGGTCATATCGCCCACCTGTACTCAGTACTCATACTGTGTGGAATTGTTTACTCACTGTTTTTACTGTAAGGCCTTTTATACTCAATACTCATATTGTGGGGTTTCACTTGTTTCCATGCTGTACACACCATGTGGCTTTGTATACTCACTACTAATACTGCGTGGCTTTGCATACTCACTACTCATACTGTGGAGCTTCCCTTGTCTGCCTATATACCATTCACACTCTGTGTCATTGCTCATGTCATTTGGTTTTCCTTGTTTACATACTCTTCACACTGTATGTCAGTTTGTTGTATACTCACTAATACTAAGTGACCATCCTTCTGTAGTTTCCCTTGTTTACTCATTACTCATATGATGAAGATTTTGCTGCCTGGACCTGTCTCACTATTACATTCATTAAACTATGCCTTTAAATACGGTTTGACGCTGCATGTACTGCTCATAGTATTTGAAAGTTGCTGAAATTCGTGGTTTTCTATAAATCATTGGGTGGCTTTCGTCATGCTGAATCGTTTGCATACACTCTTCCTGTTTGTCTTTTGCCCTTGAAGTTTGCCATCCTAAGAAAAATTTAAAAATGAAAATCACAATGTTTGGTAAAAGCTGCCATTTATTTTTCAGGACCGTGGCGTGAAGGAGGATGAGCTGCAGAGCGTACTTAACTACCTGCTAACGATGCACGAGGCAAGTCAGCCGTACCGGGGCTGTCCCATTGGGCCCCGCATGTTGGTAGGGGCCTGGCGAGGGACCCGTAAGCTCGCCTGGGGATAGTAGGTGGTTGGTTGCCAAGCATTCACTCTCTGGTTATGGGTCGTGTGGCTGTCGATCTGCTAAATGGAAACTGGCAACAAGTCAGTCCTAAGCTGGCATTTAGATTTAGGGGGTCACCTTGCTTAACTGGCCCGGCGGCACTCCCCACAGGACGAGAACATCCACGACGTGCTGCAGCTTCTGGTCGCCCTCATGTCTGAGCATCCCGCCTCGATGATCCCCGCCTTTGACCAGAGGAATGGCATTCGGTAAATATGCACATGAGCTCCTGCAGTAGCTCCTGCAGACACCGCTTCGTGCACCTGAGCCCCTCACTCGTTCTGCTGGGGGATTTTGACGTGCAGCCTTTATGGTCATGGGCTTAGCAGTGTATCTCTAGCACAGGTTCCTCTTAAGCGCTGAATCCGCTCAAACAGCTCCCCCCTATAGCATACTGCCATTAAAACATTAGCAGAACAGGAGAGCTTTGCTTCTTTGAAGTTTAGTTGGTATATAACTTACCTAAAGGCATCAAACTCCATCCCATCAGCATGAAATTCTGTCACTTCAAGCCCGAACCCCCCTGGGGTATTTGAGAGCTGTTCCACAGCGTAGCCACACTCAGACAGCCCTTTGTAATGGAACCTGCGACTGACTGGCCGTCTGTTAAACCCACGGCCTGTGCGAGACCTGCAGCTCCAGCAGAATCGTTCGGCTGATTTCACACGTACCTCCGCTCTTACTTCAGCGAGCACCCAGGCATTTAATCTGCGAGGCTGAATCTGCAGCACTATTTACTCATGGACTGTGAATCTTATGTGTAAGCAGAAATTCCCTTTGTTCGCTAACAAATGTATGCAGTGAGGTGAAAGAAAGGTGTTTTCAAAGGTTATTTCCTCTCCTCGAACACTCTAAGCCGGGAAGATACCTGTCATTGTATGTTGAAAATGTGCACTTTGATGTTTTGCAGGCCCTTGTCTGTGTAGCCTGAATGGAACAATTTTTTCATCCCTTTCTCTGCTGGAAGTCAGAAGAATGAGTTTTTGTGTGTGTGTGTGTGTGTGTCCAGGGTCATCTACAAACTGCTGGCCTCCAAAAGTGAGAGCATCCGGGTTCAAGCCCTCAAAGTCCTGGGCTACTTCCTCAAGCACTTAGGACACAAGTAAGTGTGCAATGAGGGCCACCAGGTCCCTGGGACCTTATCTGTCTCTCTGCCCACTATCGAGAAAAGTGTTTTGGAAATAAGTCCTCGGTATTGTGGCAATATTTTAATCATATGCAGATTATCCACAAAGCACCATGGTGCACCTTTTAAAAATCTACATAGACTAATTATAGAAATACTAACATGGTTAAAACTGGTTGAACAGTAGTGATTTGTAGTGATTTGTTCATTGCCTGTATTTCTCAGAAGATATCGCATATGATACGGAGAAAAATCTCAAAAGTCATGTGACACACATGGGTTACGTTTATGTATCTATATATGGTCGGTGCAAGCCCACTGTTCCTGAAAATGTAAGTCATACACTGTCTGCCTGCCTGCGGGCTTGAATCTCAGCAGATCTGAGTTTAATGATTAGCGCAGCGAGTCAGTGGCAGGGAGGATACCAGCTGGGATACAGTGAGCGTGACTGAGGCAGCTCTAATCAGGGGGTTGGCTGCTCAGGCATTCCCCACCACATTTGGTCCTCCCGCTTGAGGGGATGGCCATTTGAGAGGGGCCCAGCTTTGGTCATTACCCTGCAAGACATGTCTTTGGGGGTTAGGCCTGCGTGAGTCGTTCTCTCATGGTGGAGTCTAGGGAGCCGGCAGATGATCTGAGAAGACGCCTGTCATGCTGCTTTGCCAGGGAAAGGACTCTCCTAATTGGGCTTGAGCCCATCTTACCTGCACTCGAGGTCGGCGCATGTCGAGGTGGGATGCTTGCTCTGTTTTGGTAGGGCATTCTCTGCTCTCAGAGCCTGGTGGATTCAGAAAATGGCTCTGCGGTCCTACTGCTCATTCTGCTCTAAACACCGCTCTTAGCAGAGGAGGGGAACTACAGTGCATGCGGGAAGCAAAAGTTGAGAGGACTCTTGTTGAGAAACAGGATTGTGGGGTTGGAAATCATGGGGTAGGGTTTTCGAACAGGCCATGAATAGCCTTGTTGCCTGTATTTCTGCTCTCTCTCTTTCTAAGACCCCCTGTTTCAGCTAGTCTCACAAACCCTCTTCAGTCAGTCAGGACAGCTGTTGTTGGCCAATATGTGATTAGCTCTCTTGGGAAGGTCACATGACGGGAAGGCGTCTCCCCCACGCTCCTGCAGGAGGAAGGTGGAGATCATGCACACCCACAGCCTGTTCACTCTGCTGGGCGAGCGACTGATGTTGCACACCAACACGGTCACCATCACCACCTACAACACACTCTATGAGGTATGCCAGCCAATTGGGTGATGAGAGGGTGGGGCTTAAATGGGCGGGACAATCAACACCTTCCCTCTCCCGGGATTTGATCCATTTCAGGTGTCACTGGAGACATATTTACATACTGTCCAACTTTTCTCAGAACTTGATTCTAAGCAGTGCTTGATTATCCACTCATTAAACATTTCATTATGAACACCTGTACACCTACTTATTCATGCAATTATCTAATCAGCCAATCATGTCGCAGCAGTGTAATGCATAAAATCATGCAGATACAGGTCAGGAGCTTCAGGTAATGTTCACATCAAACACCAGAATGGGGGAAACATGTATCTCAGTGAT
>JAAGVU020000036.1:14457909-14488913 GCA_011763525.2 Mormyrus iriodes | reverse complement strand
GATGGATTGGCGCCCCATCCTGGGTTATTCCCATATCATTTTTATCAATCCACCAGGCCCTAAATCCAGACCCAAGGTGAATTAATGTGACTGTGATGTCTGTCTGAACTGTGGTCAGTCTGTCTGCATATAGACGCGGCAGCTTGTTTCAATTAATTTGCACAAGGATGTAATTGATCATTTGAGTGACAGGAGGCAGACGAGGCATGCTGCCCCCTGGTGGAGGTCCTTGGGAAGGCTGTGAGGGTGCTGACAGTGATGGTCGTGTCTGTCCCTCTACCACAGAGAACCCCACTGCCTTTTCTGAGAGCACGAAGGAGCAGCCCATACCTGAGGAGGACATGTCGGCCGAGGGCTCGCTGCCGCATACGGATTCGGGCCTCGGCGAGGAACACGTGCCTGGGGTGTTAAATGGGACTGACCCGGAGGTGGGGGTCCTGCTGTGCGGCATCCCTGCCGAGGTGCAGCGCTCCCGTGAGAGCTTGGCCGAGCCGCCCGCCACCGCTATGGCCACTGTCACCGCTGCTGAGGCCCTCAAGCCTGCAGCCTCCATCTGCAGCATCTCCCAGGCTAACAAGGGCATCAACGTGAAGGAAATCCTGAAGAGCCTGGTTGCAGCCCCCATGGAGGGCCCCGAGGCGGGCCCCGAGCCCCTGCCCTACCCGGATCCTGCCGTGAAGAGGGAGGCACAAGCTGCCCTCCCCATGCAGTTCCACTCCTTCGACAGGTCGGCAACCTCCATCGGCACGGTAACGAGTTGGCGTGTAGCTGATCCCGCGGCGTCAGTTTGGTTACACAGCGGGTCGCAAATACGCAGCACTGAGTACTACAACGCCCCCCCCCCCACCGAGCATCAGCAGCCACTACGCCTGCATGGCATAGATCCATCAGTGACAGCTAGAGCCTGAAACAGCCCACTGGCCGTCACTCCGGAGCACTTGATTAATTCTCATTATGGAGGGCTGCAGTTGCTCTCTTCATACAATGCGAAGCCATTTCCCTCTGATGGGACACATTTGGTTTAGAGCCCAAACATAACACCAGCTTACAAACTGATGTAAATCCATGGCCCACGGAATGAAGTGTTTCCTGCTTAACTTAGCAACGCTACTTAGTGAAATTGAAGATTTGTAAGTGATGTCTGCCTTAAGAAGCTGGGATCTGACGTACTGGGGTGCGGCCCAGACTCACGCTCTGGAAGCAGACGGGAAAATCTCATGACACGTTAATCACACGTCTGAAGATCTCTGTGGTCCTCCTGAGCTCCTTTAGGGACATTTTCAGTGAGCTTTAATGATGCCCCTTCCTGCCCCCCCCCAGCATAAGGCTGTGTGATGTCTTATTTATCACAATGCTCTCCATGGCAAATATACATTTATCTTGTCTCTGCTCACATACATCGATGCTTAAATCTGTCAGTCTTTCCTTTTTCTCAATTTACTTGCAGTGTTGCAATCTTTCGCTTTTTACTTTTTGAGAAATCCTTAAAAATTCCTTGGAAACCTACCATCCTCTCCCCGCCTGCTCACGTTTGTGTTCAAACGTTTTTATTTTCCTCCCGGAACTGAAATAGAGGTGAGGAAGCTGCAAAATGCCTTGGGGGAAGTGATGGGGAGGGCTTTGATCAACTGAGACATGCCCCCCTCCCCTGCATGAAAAGCAGGTATCCAGTCGTTGCCCCTGCCGTAATGTATGCAGGGAAGTCTGGAGATGATATTGATGAAGGGGATGTTGAGCGCTCTCTGGGGGGGCTTGGGGTCTTGGGGGCGCTGATGACAGATTAAACAGCAGCGGCATGGCACCATCGCCCCGCTCTGAGTGTCGTCCTCACCGCCAACAGCTGTAATAGGAGCTGGCAGCTGGGAATGAAGCCTGCCGGTTGCGCTATTATTTTTGAGGTGCTTCCATGCCTGACCCCACCCATACTGCCAGGCCCCACCCATAAGCCTGGCCCCTCCCATAGTGCCTGGCCCCACCTGTGCTGTCTGGTCCCGCCTATACTGCCTGGCCCCACCTGTACCCCCTGGCCCTGCCCATATCCCTGGCCCCACCTATGCAGCCTCGCCTCAACCATACTGCCTGGCCCCAACTGTGCCGCCTGGCCCTTCCCATACTGCCTGGCCCCACCCATGCAGCCTGGCCCCTCCCATTCTGCCTGGCCACACCCATATTCCTGGCCCCACCTGTACTGCCTGGCCCCACCCATGCAGCCTGGCCCCGCCCCCTCCCCCACTTTCATTACCCTGCTCCTGCTGCCACGTGATGATTGCACCAATTGTCCCCCACTAACAAGGAGGAAGTGCGACGGTGGCTGAGGGATGGGGGGGCTTCTGTCGCCTGTCAGGCTATGCGCCAATTGAGAGCGACAGCATCACCACCCCCCCCCCCCGCCCCCCCAACCCTCCATTTCATAACTTTAATGAGTGAGATTTGTCCTATATATGTTCCTCAGTCTATTTTTGGTTGACTTTTGCTGTAGCTCTCTATTCTTTAATACTCTAAATAGGCTTTCAAATTGGACATAATTCTCTTGAAAACAGAGAGAGGTCCCCTTATTTTGGATATAGTGAGTATCAGCACTGATGTGTTGTGGTTATGGTGAACTAAATATGTTGTTTTTCTTCCTAGAAGTCTCCATACAGTGACAGCATTGTGTTTAATTTTATATGTTGTCCTTCAGTGTGGCTGAGATTTGGACTTTAAACATGCCTGGAAGAGTTTTTGCTCTTACCTAGATCATGGCGCTCATTAATTGTAGGAAAGCCATTGGGATCTGTGAGCCAGGTCTCTCTGGCTGCTCATCCCCGGCATTTGGAGATTTAAAGGGCCGGCAGCTCTATTAATATTTATCTCAAGGCAAATCCTTGCTTTGTTCAAGGCAACTGAATTAAGACAATCCTATTAATAAAATATAAGCTGAATAATCTATACATCTTTCATGAATGTTCCGCTAATTAATAATTCAGACATAGCATTCCAGTGCCATCAACAGCCTTTATGTCACATTGTTGGCCCGTTTAAAAGACAGATTTTCCCGGGAAGGCCATTTGCTGGAGTTTTTGTGTTTTTGTAGGCATAATGATCTTTAGAATAAATTCATCAGCTGTTTTTCCTGATCTTTGCCCTCTGTCTGCAGTTTTTCACTTCCGTATACCATTGCTTTGACTTTTTTGGTGACTACAACGATTTAAATAGCTTTAGCTTTTAAACATTGGATTTATACTGCTGACTGACACGGTTTTCATTTTATGACTTACACTGAAACAGTGTGCTGCTTCTCAGGCTAAACTACACTCCAATTTGCATTTAAGCTGAGAGCACCCCCTTAGGGTGGGAGGCCACACAAAACGGGGATCCTTCTGTGGTCATTGTGCTTAATGGTAGTCACATGACCTTCCCCGTTGACAGGCATTTTTCACAAAAGCTTAATTTGATATCCTGTCTGCTGGTGCCAAATAATCAGTAAAGACTAGTTTTGCATAATTGTGTGTCTATCCTGATCCTTTCAATGTCATTTCAATGTCATTCAATCCCTGCAACAAAATTACCCTTAAAAGCGTGATGACGAGATGCAGCCAGATGTACAGAGATACTTCTGATGCATTCACCCACTAATTTTTTGTAACTTATTTGTGTCATGCATTTATATGTAATCAGTAATATTTTGACTGATGTTTTGCAGCTGTGGGCATGTTTGCCTCCTGTTACTGATATGACTGAAAGGTGTGACAGAGTGTATAACAAATCTGTCCCCCTGCGGTAGCCCGTGGGCGACACTGACACCACCGTTCTCCGTTTTGGACAGGAGTGTGGTGGTGCCCGTGAAGAAGCCCCCTCCAGGCACCCTGGCGGTGAACACAACGGGCAGCTCGGGGGCGTCGGCGGCTGCCGCCATGGCGTTAGCTGCAGGGAGCACGCCCAACATCTTCGCCGCCGCGTCCGCCACCCCGTCGGCCACCTCGGCCACGCCCAAGAGCATGATCAACACCACGGGTAGCGTACCTCACCAGGAGTGTGGGGATCGCAGAGCTGACTGCGGACTCCGCTCTGACATTCCGTGAGCTCTGTACAAGCTAGCCACATAAATCCTACGGATTAGCATTCAAATAAAAGCATTAAAAATCCTCTTCTGAAGCATCCTATTCAGGGCCCATTTAAACACACACTGCTAAATTCTGTTGGTTTCTACTCCAATTTTTTTCTCTTTTGATGCGTTTCTTAGGCATATGGATGTTTTCAATGTTTTTAGAGGGGCAAGCAGCAGTGGATGCTCTTGTGTTTGTCCGCTGTTAGCTTCTTGCAGGGGTTTTGTACTGTGTAGATCTTACTGCTGCTGGTCACTTTACAGGAAGTTCAGTCTAGCCGAATATGTACACAGTTGGGTTCCTAGATGTAGTACTTGAAGTAGTACACTTGTGATATATTATCTCCCTTGATTGTAAGTCGCTTTGGACATAATCTGATAAATGGATAAATATTTGAAATACAATGTGTACTCAAGGTGTAATGACTGTGGCTGGGCAGTGACTGCTTCTGACCACTAGATGACAGTGTTTACTCCTCATTGCATTGCTGCGTAAGAAGAAGCACATGTTGTGTGTATGCCTGTGCATACACACACGCACACACACACACACACATACACACACACACATACACACACGCACACACACACACACACACACACACACACACACACACACACACACACACAGGATGTGTAGTGATCTGTGAATACAAGAGAAGTGACTGCCAAAGTTAAAGAAGTCGTAGAGTTTTTATAATATTGTCAGGTCCCTAACGCCCTGATTTTACTTGAGGGAAGGCTCTCCTTTTTTAGCCTGTGAGTTCAGGAAGTAAACTGACTTTTTTTTCTTATACTATTTTAAAGAAATTTGATTTTCTTGGACCAGGAGCGAGTGGAATAATTTGTGGCTGTCAGGACAATGTGTCCAGGACCTGCTTACATACTAACACATTTATAGTAAGTTAAAAAAAAGCCTTTGATGGCACATTCTGTGATGCCAGGTACTAGAGCAGCACAGTGATTGGCATCTCTGCTTTAATATGGATATGTGGGTAACCCCCTGAAGGGAGCTGTGACTGCAGATCTGTGACTCTCAGTGCTAGTCCCACTGCTTACGGGTGAAAGCCTCTGGCAGGGCAGTCCGATCACGACAGGCAGCGTTGTGGGAAAGGCACCGTCGGAAAGCGGTCGGCCTCGTTTCCGTCATATCTGGGAGCCTGCCAGAGGTGCGGCCAGCTGGGGTCACATCCGGGGGCCCCCACCGCCCCTTGCTACCACCTCCCACTCCGCCACACCCCCCTGAAGCATGCGATCTTAAACCACGTTAACTGTCTCTACGGTTCCCTTTCCAGCAGAGTTGCCAGTTCAGTAGCCTGATGGCAGCATCCCGGATGTCTGATTTAAAATAACCATTACAGAGGACGCTGGTAGGAAAAACTGCCAGGAGTATAAAGTCCAAAATTATGTTATTAATTTCAAATGAATTAAAAAAAGAAATTGTCATCCCATTACCGTGCTGGCATGTTTTTAATGTAGTGTGGTAATTCGCAGAGTGGGAATATATTAGTCACTTATGATGTCATGCACAGGGGAAACCCGGATGGAGTAGTTGGAGGGGGAAGCCCGTGTTTGGGAGGGACTGCTGAAGTCTGTCTGTCTGTCTGTATATCTATCTGTACATCCTCCACCCATTGCTCATGGCTTTACAAATTCATAAAGATTGTAAACATTATGGTTTAAATATCTACTTTGTAGCCCTTTTCCATGTCTTCTCATAAGCATTAGTTTCTACATCCCCCCAAGTCAAAAGTAACCAGCTTGACCTTCTCAAATCCCTCTTCCTGTTTCTCAGGAGCGACAGATTCTGCCTCCTCTTCCTCCTCCTCATCCTCTAGTTTTGTCAACGGTGCCACCAGTAAGAACCTGCCAGCGGTGCAGACGGTGGCCCCCATGCCCGAGGACACCGTGGAAAACATGAGGTAGGCCTGCTGCGGCGTCCCCAGTCAAGCCTTGCCCACCCCTGTCCACCCACCCCTGTCCACAGATGGAAAGTCATGGTGCAGTTGGTGTTCCTGCCACCAGGGGGCATAATGCCACACTCCTCCCTCATCACCTTCAAACCTTTTTTGGCAGCCAGGTCCCTTTCTGTTCAGGGCTGCTGGCCATTAGCTGCCATTGTCAGTAGAGACTGCGCAGGCCTGTGTAGGATGTTTGAAGGACGGAGTAGCTTTTAGCCGTTAGCGGCGAGGCGCAAATGATAATGATTAAGAATCACAGTGAGTGCGGCCATGCGGCCTGGAGGACGGGGTAGATGTAACCTTGAGCCCCCAGACCTCCCATCTTCTAATGGGCCATGACAGACCCCCCCCCCCCCCACCTCGGCCTCCTGTCTCCCCATTCCTGGAAGCTGACAAGCTCCGCGAGCCCCTTTCAGGGAGCACGGGTCTCTTACAAGGCATCACAAATCGGTTGCCATGGCAGCCGTAACCAGCCCCACTTACTGTGACTGTGGAGTCAATGATGAAACTGTCTTGTCTAGGAATGGAGCTCAGTGAGAGCCACCCTCCCCAGCCTCGCCCCCCCCCCAACCCCCGCTTCTGCCACACACGTGAGGAGCAGCATGTCATATTCATGAGTGCCAGTGTCATCCCCCTGGTCGTCATCACCCCTGTCCGACTGGGCAGTGGCTGATGCCCACACCCCTCGTTCCTGTACCGTCATTCCTGGGTCAGCCTGCCGTTACCGGAACTGTAATTGCATTTTCGGGCCCCTGTGGGAGGTGTGAGCTGGCATCGCAGGTGGAAGCTCCTCCACCACACTTCCACGTGCTCCTGCTCCCTGTGACTCCTCTGTTTAGTCAGAGACTCTCTTTTGCAGTCCCACCCTACGTTGAAGGCTGTTCATCTTCTAGAGCTTAACAACTCCATGCTACTGATGCTGGGTTTTTAGGATTGAGGCTGAGCTGGGCCCCAGGACAGGGCCTGTCACCGCCCAGTTTGACCTGATTGTTTGCCCTTGGGGTACGGTGCAAACCAAAAAGTTGTTTGTGTGGAGATTTTCCCCTCATGGCTGGAGCTGTGGGAAGAGTGGCTTGGCCTACAGGCTCCAGAGACAACATACTCTGTGCACCAATCAGGTAAAGGCTTATTGAAGCCTGAGTGTTGCCCAGAGACGCTATCCCCCCCCCCCCCCGCCCCCTTCATCAGCCCCCAGTCCAAACGTTCGATGACGGTGTGCATGCTAGCAACTCTTTGACTCACTGCTGTCCCTCTGGTCTCCCCCCCCTTCCCCCCCCACGGTGCAGCATCACTACCAAGCTGGAACGTGCCCTGGAGAAGGTGGCTCCCCTCTTGAGGGAGATCTTCGTGGACTTCGCGCCCTTCCTGTCGCGCACCCTGCTGGGCAGCCACGGCCAGGAGCTGCTCATTGAAGGTACAGGTGCTGTAAGCTGCTTCCTCTTTCTCTATCCATGTGCCACCCCACTTGCCGAGAAGCAGATCTGAAGAGAGCATAGCTGCCACATGCACAGGTATTCCAAGAATGCCCCTCAACGTCATCCCCAAACTGTTTGCCTCAATGATTAAAACAACCTTCTTGTCAACTCCATCTCCACCTCCAACTCCATCTCCATCTCTTTCTGCCTCGGTAAGGATGTGGCCCATGACTTTATCTTATGAATCCCTCCCCTTACGGTCTGATTGGCGGTGCGTTCCAGTATGTTATCAGGTGATCTTCAGCTGATTTGGACTAGACCCCATGGGGATCTGGGATATCTCCAACCTCAAACTCCACCTTTAAGAGAGGCTCACCCTCTGTCCAGCGGTTACCCCTCCCACCTGCAGCATCAATGGCGCCCTACTGGACGTTCTCAGCACCTAAAACTGTAGTTTGTCACAGAAATCTTTTTCCCAGGACACACAGCACCATGTTCTGCTTTGTGCCTCCACTCACAGGCACGGTAGCCCTATTTTTTCACTCTTCTTCTCCTTCGTGTCATTTGGAAAGAGTCGCCTGAGTTTGGCGAGCAGTTTGATGGCAGTTCAGCCTGCATGTGCACTTCATGACAGCACATGCGGAGAGATACTCGTGCTTCAGTCAGCCTGGGCCAGACGCAGGAAGGCGGAATGTTCTGAGTACAGGCAGCTCTCGACTTACGTAGAACCGCACTCTGCCAAGGTGCTATCCTGCTGGCGGTGAAACTTGGCAAACTTGCCGGTACAGATTAGCGGGATGACATTGCATAGTTTTTATTCTGTGCAAAAAATAAAGATCAATCTGTGGGTCAGATTTAATAATGAATTATAAGCATGTCTCAGGCTGGTACTTTCAGACCTCGCCTGAGTGGTGAATGAGTCTGCGAAGTGCCTCGGCCTCCACTATGGAACACAGCTGGCTGTCCAAGGCAGTCATCGGCATGATTGTATGGTCATGTCTTTAGCTCAGGGACTGCAGCTTTGCACATCTACCTGAGCGCATGAATGCGAGAGCATGCAACTCAGAAGTAGGACAATCTGTATTCCATCCGTCTTCTGTAACCATTTATCCTATTCAAGACCCCAGGATGGGCACCAACCTATCGCTGGGCACACTCACATACCATTCACTCACACAAACAGACCTATGGGCAATTTGGTAACACCTGAATGCTTTTGGACTGTGGGGGGAAACCGTAGTACGCGGAGGAAACCCTATGGCAACACGGGGAGAACATGCAAACTCCACATACATGAAGCCATGGAAGAGACTCGCACCCTGATCCCAGAGGTGTGAGGCAACAGTGCTAACCACTGCACCACCATGCCGCCCTGGCATCTTTATTTTAGCACCTAAAATCAATTCTGATCTTACAGATCAATGGATTGACTTGCCACCTTAATAATCGATTCGTCACAATGCATCGATGCTTCTTTACACCCCTAGTTGGCGCCCATCCTCAGTCACTGGCTGTCTTGTGGCCGTGGCTCCTGGCATAGGCTCCAAACCCCCATGACTCTGCATATACCAAATGGGTATGGAAAAATGATGGATGCGTTTGCGGGGGTGTAAATCCGACTTACGTAAAATTTGATTTGTGGAAGAGATTACTTATGTAGTTCAAGAACTGCCTATATTTGTTTTTTTATTAATATTTACAAGCAAAACTGAGCAGTAAAGTGTGGAGTAGCTGCAGAACCTCTAAATCTAAGAATCCCCCCGCCCCCCACTTGCCCGCGGTGAGGTTGCATCATGTAACATGTTTTCTGACAGGCAGGACCCGGCATGTTCTAAACGCACCTTACGCCGTGTTTTCGCCGTCTGCTTCGAAATCCAGACAGCTGAGAAATCACCTGTGTGGACAACTGATGCTCGATACCCCACACAGGCATGACTGAAGACCCCTGCTAGGCTTTGGTCTGCCCTGTCTCAGAGCGCCTCCATGCTGTAGTCTTGGATCAGGACCCTGTCAGGATGGCGAAAGTGAAAATGAGAGATGGGGCTGGCTGGGGGGGTGGGGTGGGGGATACTGAGGACCCATTGTTTCCCCACGCATCTCAGAACTCTAACGTAACGCTGAGGCTTGGGCAGGGGGGGGGGGCGTTCCATTTAGCGGTAATTACCCCACTGCCCATTCCATGCTTTGGTTAGCAGGGGTCATGCCCTTTTCCCCGCTGCCTGCTGCCCCCGTCGGACATGTGGCCGAGGTCCCATACCAAAGCATGAAGAGCCGTGAACACTGGCCCCGTTGTGGCGGGCCCGTGAGGTCACTTCCTGCCGTGGCTCTCAGCCCTGCCCACCAGCATGCACCAGAATGGGGGCATTTATTTTAGGCCATCAGCACCGTAGAAGGCTGACCCTCCCCTCCCCCGCTCTGTCCTGCCCCTGAGTAGTGTCAGAGGGCAGCTGACTTATTGGCTGCCCTGCAGGTGGAAGGAGAGGAAGTGGGCTATTTGGCTGGGGGGTGTGCCCTCCTGCACATGTGTGCGGCGACCCCCATCATGTGTGAATGGATCGAGCCATTCTTCCCTTAACAAGCGGGTGTCGCCCGCTTGGACAGATAAACTCCCATAAACAAGGCCTCTGCAGGATCCCACGTGTTTGGGACCAAGGTGAACTGGAGCTGTGATTAGCAGATCAGTACGGGGGAATTGGGGGTGTGAAATCGCCAGCCGATGGCACCCTCTGTGGGGCGCGAGTTGAGGCCTGTCCAGCTGCATGCCATCGGCTTGCGTGAGGTCTGGATGAAGGGCAGCGCTCCTTGCTTCAGGGCGCACTGCCGTCTCGGGGTGCAGTGCGGGTCTTTCCCCCAGTATCCACCAGCCATCTTCGCGTCTTGTTACACTGCGGATCTCCGGCTGATTGACACATTTTGCTTTCATCCTCAAAACCATGGCAACAAGCCACTCCCTTGGCACGAGGGGGGAAGAAATAGCGCCGCGGCAACACTCTGCAGCACACCGGCTGTAATGAGCCCCCCTGGCCCCCCAGCGCCAGTGCTGGTGCTCAGGGGAGCCGCTGTGTCATTAATGCTCGCTGAGGAATATCGAGGTGGACATGGGCGTCGCCACCAGCGCCACCACAAATAAGCTTTTCACACCTGCTTCTCTTCTCGTTATGTCAACGTCTGCGTGTGAGAGAGAGCGCACATGCATGCGTGTCTGACTTACCCAACACGCCTGTGCGCCACTGAAGGCGTTGCCTCTATCTGTGTGTAAATGTTCTGTATATATATACTGTCTGCGTGTGTATGTTCTGTATATATATATACTGTCTGCGTGTGTATTATGTGTCTGTCTGACTGAGGCTGCGCGACTGATCAACCAGTAGTTTGTGGCTGCTTTTTCAGTGAGCATGGGCCATCTTTTACATATAAATCCATATTCTGTGTCCTCCTGGGTATGTACAGTATATAATGCTGATCCATTATATATCACAGGCCAAAAATCAGAGACAGCCTGTTAAGTTTAGCTAGCTTTCTGCTGGAAAATCTAAACAAGGAAACAAGCTTTATACCATATTCTAAAAGGCATTAAAATATTTTACGGCAACCAAGGAACCCAGTGCCCAGTAATTTTGCGTGGCTGTGTGCAAATTGAATTGGTTAATGCCAGAATGTGGCTAACTGTACCACTGAGCTTTCTAAGCGACTAGATTACATGAGTGCATTATGGCTTTCCTCATGAAAATCAGCCAGTCTTGTTAATGAGAAATGTGCGACACAGGTTTCCACCCCCCCCCTTCCCCCACTGAATTTCATGAACCAGGCTTGACAGGGATATCATAAATAATAAATTCTGATCTAGTATCTAGGTGAATGTATGGTAGTTTGTGTGCAACAGATCCTTTTGTGAGGTATTAGAGCTACATTTTTAGCAAACATATAGGGCTTTAAGCTGTTCAGTGATACAAGTAATGCATTTTTAATGGGTACTGGATTAGCAATATTACCCTGACACACCATTACTAGTATCCCTTAGAACAGGGGTCACCAACCTTTTTGAAACTGAGAGCTACTTCACGGGTACTGAGCCATACGAAGGGCTACCAGTTTGATACACTCTTCTTAAATAACAAATTTGTTCAGTTTACCTTTGGTTATATTATTATTAATGATTAATGATACTCCTCTGTGTGAAGACACTGATCACGTTTATGATTTTATCATATCAACAGGATAGAATTAAATTTTAGACGCTGTTCACTGGTGAGTTCTGCTATTTTTAGAACAGGTCCACGGGCGACTCATGTGGTCCTTCTGGGCATCCTGGTGCCCGCGGGCACCATGTTGGTGACCCCTGCCTTAGAGTTTCATGAGTACGGTCGTTAGTCCCGTTGTGATGGCCAAAGTTCCATTGATACCCTATCAGAAAGGCAAGACCACCCGTGATTTGTCACCTCCTCAGACAATCAGGTGAAGTGGTGAACATTCTGCCTTAAAATGAACACCAGACAGGTGGATGTATCCAACCAGAGACATATAATGTTTTATGCCCGCCTGGATCCTTTGTAATTTTTGCGTCTTTCCTATGCACTGTTAAAAAATGTAAAACAAAAAAAGTCTCTGCGTGTGAAGATGGTAGCCTCACACTTCTGACATGACCTGATTTTTACCACCCTGTGACCTTCAGAGCACCACATCAGATGGCTGCTCCAGTGGACCTGTGTCATATTACTGTGTGGAAAATGCTGCTCGTGTCAAATATAAAGGTTATTGTCTTGTGTGAATGTAAATCTGTATTTCCCTTTATATTCAAATGTGCTTTTAAAGTCAAAAGAAACGTTTTCCCAATGATGAGCTGTATCCCCTTTGTGGAGATAAAGAGGTAAAATTCTAAGTACACAGAATATCTAAAGTAATTTCTATAGGCAGCTGTTAGATCTGTTACTTTCTGATCTTTGTCATGGCCCCCAAATTCTGGAATCCAGATTATCAGTTCTGGGACAGTATAGTACAGTACAGTACAGTATAGTATAGTACAGTACAGTACAGTATAGTACAGTATAGTACAGTACAGTACAGTACAGTATAGTACAGTATAGTACAGTATAGTATACTATCCTCTCTCATGTAACAGCCCAGTTCCTTATCATTGTTCCCTATTGTCGGATTGGCTGGGTGTCTGCCAGCTCAGTATGGGTGTGACGGTATGTTATTATGGGTAAGCATGCGTGTGTGTGTCTGTGTGTGTGTGTACGTGTGTGTGTGTGTGTGCATGTGTGTGTGCGTGTGTGTGTGTGTGCGTGCGTGCGTGTGTGTGTGTGTGTGTGTGCACATGCCTGTCGTGACCCTCTCCCGCGCTCTGTGTCCCTCAGGTCTCGTATGTATGAAGTCCAGCACGTCTGTGGTGGAGCTGGTCATGCTTCTCTGCTCGCAGGTGAGACCTCGCTCTGATCCAGGCCCTGACACTCCCTCCCCAACTCAGAGCTTCTTATTCCTGCTTCTTTGTGTGGGACACATTATCCCAGCTGAGCAAGATTAATCAGCTTAGATTGAGACTCTGAACGGGTCAGGTCACTTTATGTCAAACTGAGCATTTGAAGACCAATTTTTCACTTTGTGTAACAAATTTGTGTAAAGACAAAGTCTCAAAATAACAAAATGTTTTTAAAAAATTACTGATTTATTTGATTAATTGATAATAGGTAATCATGGTTAAATATGAATAGGCTTGTTTGTGCAAATGGACCTTGCATATACTCTAACAATAACATAAATAATAAAGACTCAGTGGGAACAAGAGCCGACATTTGCAGTCAAATAACAGGAAAGTTACTGGAAACCCTGTCATAGTATATCATTGCTAAGATCGGTTCATGGTGCTACCACATGGCATGATGGGATATGTAGTCTACCAGCCATCACTATGGACTACAGACTGTGCATTATAGAGTTATGGACATTGATAGGCAGTATCAAATCTCCAGTTCCTTCAACACTGGTATGATTTGGATGCTAGAACCGTAGCTGTTATCTGCACCTTTACGCTGGCTGTCAATAGCTGTAGCACTTACAGTTATTCAGCTGGAAATACAAGAACATGGTCGCATTTGGTCAAATGCTCTTACAGCAAGCATCTGGTGCTGCTGTGTTGTGTTGCTTATTGCATCAACAGAACTTCTGCTGGTGGCAACAAAACAGTTTCCCACAGCAAATGTTCTTGTAGTCGCTCCTGATCCAACCATAAACCAGAGTAAACAATAAATGTAAACAATGCTTATGTATATAACTGATTTCGAAATGCTTTCCCAGCTGTATGATGTCATAGTGAACCATTTTGACCGAATGATTGCACAGAGAAACATAAAAGACTCTTGCCTCTGCTTTTTACTTCCATAGATTGCAGAATATCATACGCATTACACTTATTAAATGAATTTCACTAATATTCTGTTGGTTAGGCTGCATTTTTTTCCTGCTCTATATCACACATAACAGTGACAGTTCCCCAGAAACAGCAGTTCCTAGCCGCCCGACACACCCGTCAGAGACACAGAACGTGTGTGACTGTGTAGCGCCAGCCGCGGCTCGGGTGAAGGCGGCCCTGCCCGGTGCGGGAGCTGCTAGAGGAAACACATGACATACCTGCTGCAGGACCCAGGAGGGTGGCATTAGGGGCTGCCCGTGCAGTGAAGGGACACAAGCCCCCCCCCCAACATCCAGAGCGGAAGATCCACGGCAGCTTGGGTTCCGGCGTGGCTGTTCACATGCACACTCAAGCTCCTTGCGTGTATCTGTGATCTGTGAGCGCAGGGCAGCCCTCCCCCACATGCAGAGTAGAGCAGCGTCTCCGCGATGCTGTCTGTTCCCAGCTTGTGGATGTACTGCAGCCTGGCGCTCGGACCCCATGGCCGGTCCCTCATTGCAGGGATAGCGTTACAGAGGCTGCCAGGGTTCCTGCCATTAGCCGCCTCTGGGACGAAACCCTGTCTGGCTTATTGATCTCCGGGAATGGGAATGAAATCGGAGATTGGGGGTGATGTCTTCGTGGAGTAATCTGACTGGAGGCTGAGTGGGACAAGCCTTCCTGGGCTGATCCCATCATTCCCAATGCTAGTACCAGCACTGACCTAGCTGGGAGAGCCCTAGAGCACAAGGCCACCTGTCAGTGCCAAAAATGGGAAGATGTCATAGTAAGGTCTGTGTGGCATGTGCCTCAGGAGGCACGGAGGCCATCAGTGCTGCTTTACTAGCCTTTGGCGAACCTGGCTGTTAGTGCCGTCATCAGCTTCAGCAGGAGCCAGTCAATGCAAGTCGTTTTACTGCACTTAATGCAGGTATTGCTGGGTGACACAGTGACTCGGGGGGGGGGGGTTGCTGCTTGGCTCACACCCCAGAGTCGGGGGATCATATCTCTCCGCTCTGTGTGCATGGATTTTGCATGCTCCTCTCATGTCATACAGGCTTCCTTCATGTCCGAAGGCTTCCTCCTGCATTCCAAAGGCATGCTTTTATAGGTTAACTGGCATTGTTGAACTGGCCATAATGTGTGATTGTGTGTGTAACCTGCGATGGACTGGCATCCCATCCAGGGTCTCCCCTGCCTCATGCCCTGTACTGCCTGGGACAGGTCCCAGGCTCACAGCGACCCCCAAGCCTGTAGTAAGATGGATAGTTGGAAAATGTTTCTCTTGAGGTTGACCACTATGAGCCGGGTGGGATTAATGGTTATGGGAAATGGGGAGATGGATGGATTTCTCCTGTGGGCTTTCGTACCAGCGTTTGTGTGCACAGGTGGCCATTTTCAGCCGTATGTGTTGGCAGCCTGAGAGGGCACTGCAGATGCTGATTTGGTGAAATCATGGGTATGCATGACAGGAATGACACCTGCTCATTAGAGTATGCTTGAATTTGATTGGCTTCTGGAGCTGCCAGTCTTGTTAATTATCCAATGATAGTAGCCTGTCAACTAGCATATTTTAATCATTGTATCCAGTCTCTGGCTAGTGGGAGCAGAGGAAGCAGCAGAAAGCGGCTCCCTTTTAGATCGCTCCGTCAGATTGAGAGGTCACGCAGGCCTGGTTCTCGTAACTGTGTGAGCGCACGGAACGAGTTAGAGAGCTGAGCAGTGGAGATTTATGGTCGAGTGTGTCCAGATGTGGGCCACGGCGGCGAGCAGATGAAAGCGGGCCCGTCTCCCGCTGACAGCTTGGAGCCAAGACTCCGCAAATGTTTAGTGGCCATTAAATCTGGATGAATCAAAGGGAGGTGAATAAAGGGGACAGCGTGCAGTTATGGTACTCACCGAAACATGATCTCAGGCGGGGCCACTATCGGGATCCTTTTGAACAACTACATACGGGGCGGCCGGAGGTTAAGAGATATGGGAGTGAGCTCTACCACCAGGAGGGCAGAGCTTTTGTACCTTTGATGTAGGTATAACTTGAATTGTCAGTATATGTTCAGCCATATAAATAAGTGAGATGTATCTTATGCTTTGGAAGTGATGGCATTGTTAAAAAGTCACTGTTTCAAATTATCTGTGACTTCTTTCTGAGACCACATCGGGTTTGCATTTTTAGGGACAGAGGATTGCGGCAGGCTATATCCAGTGTTGCCTGTTGTATAGTGTGTAGAAAAAGCAGAACTATTGTCCTGTGAGTCCAGCATTTTAATGGACTTAATAACAAGGATGTTGCAGCTATTATACAGGGAGAGAGTTTCTCTACTGCCCTCTAGTGGTGCACTGAGACACGGCTTGTTGTCTGGTTTTGTTTCATTAGTATTAGCTTTAGCTGCTTAGCTAATATGTTCTTGTCTAGAGTGGCTTGCAGTTTTTATGCAGATCGATATTGTTTAATCGGGTCACATTAAGCGACTTCAAAGTACCAAAGCAAGGTTTCTCTCAGGACACTTCCGGCCGACTCCAGGCTGCCTTTTTGCATCTCCTTGGATCCCCTTCAGATCAGGCCGTGCTTTAAGGGGAAGCGGCTGTTCGATCGGCTCAGGATGCTGCCTCCTTTGCACCGTTATCTGTTGCCTGAATGGGCGCCTATCAGGTTTATGCCTGACAGATATGTTTCAGCTGTGGCTTTTCTCTGCCGTTCCAGTCAGATAACTCCGGGCCTCCCGTGCAGTTATAGCCTATAAGGGCCGGATTGCAGCTCAACATTCATTTTACCTCCATAAAAAAGTTGCAAACTGAATTAACAACTGAGGTGGAAATAATTGTTTTTATATTGCCGGTTTATTGCACTGTGATGATGTTTATTGAAAATTACTCCAGCAGTCTTTATCACCCTGTTATTGTGCTATTTAATGGCTAAAAACGAACATGTGTGGTGGGTTTTTCGAGTTCTTTGTTCTCGGTCACTGCCTGATTGGTCTTCGTTTTGTTTCAGGAGTGGCAGAACTCCATCCAGAAGAATGCAGGCCTGGCCTTCATAGAGCTCATCAACGAGGGCAGGTAGGCGGCAGCGCACTGGCAGGGCTCAGCTCCCCCGTCTCTGTAATAAGCCAGCACCCGCATTAGCTGAAATCCTATTGACCCTGTAGGGTGAAGAAGCATTGTAGGACGCACAGCCTTCTCAGGGAGGTGTCAGAGATGGGGGTGGGGGGGGTGACCGCAAACTCATTGAGTGAGAGGAGGAGGAGTGACTGGGCCTTCATGTGTGTGCACTTGGCTATACACAGTCACATCCACAGAGGCTTGGGTGCAGAGCCTCGGAGAGGGTGTTTGGTGAGAAGGATTAAGGTCAGCTCAGACTGATCCCATCTGCTGGGCCCATATGTCGCAAAGCCCCCTCACCCACACCCCACACACCCCCGCTCCCTGTCCCGCACACACACCCCCCATGCCCCACGCCACCGGCCTGTTGCAGGGTGCTGTCCAGGGTGCTGGCTTGATGGCCTGTGACTGCCTGTCCCTGATGCTCCATCTGCTCCGCCCATGTCCCCGCCCATGAGCCTGACCTACTCGTTCAGAGCCTCGTTAAGGGCCGTCGTAGTTGGGGCCTGGAGGCTAGGGTGTGGCTGGCCCTGTGTACACACCTGTTTCCTGTGCCTTGAGTCCATTGTGTGTCCTTACAAAGGCCTAGTTGCTTTCTGACTCTGCCCGTAAGCGCGATGGCACATTTGCCATAGCACGTTCCATGTGGATGTGGGTTCGGGGCTTAAATGCTATCTGCATGCTGCTTGCTGGATGCTCTACTAAGGGTCTAGTAGTATGTCACCGCATCTGCATAGATATCGTCAAAACTGAAGCCGTCTGAGTTCCCAACACATTTTGTTTTTTTTTCCTGTATTTCTGTTGTGTCTTCTGCTCACTGCCTCCCCAGGTATAAACCCAGGCAGGTTGTTTGATTACCCTTGTAAACAAACCTTACTGGGTATCTGGGTCTGGTATAACTGGTAAATAAGTGGTGGGAGGGCGCAGTACACTGCTTTATGAGAGACCGTACAGAAACTGGCGGGACTCTTAGGCTCGGCCAGCTGCATTGTGGGAAATGGGCTGAGGTGCATCGAGGCATTGCCGTGAATTCACGCTGAGCACTGCTAAATTATAGCTCTCCCTCTGACTCCCAAGACCCCGTCGTTAAGCAGGCTTTTTATTGTGCAGGGACTTACATAAGAGCGTGTGGCGTGGAAGTTGTTGGTTCTGGATGGGCGGCCCGCTTTCTTTGGAAGCTTGGCAGCCAGCTGGAAACCCCCTTTCTCTCTCTGCCTTCTCTCATTTATTTATTTTTCTTTTTGCTGTGGGAATATTACACATCTCAGTCCACTTAATGTCACAGGAAATGAGCAGCTCAGACATTCAGAACCAGGGCAGCTGTGGGCGGCTGAGGGCTACGGTTTGAAATTGTGGAGGAGAGTTTCTGGGGGGTGAGCTCGACTTGAATTGACTGTGTGTTTGCCCCCTGTACCCCTCCAAACCCCCCCGTACCCCTGCCTCGCATCTAGACTCCTGTGCCATGCCATGAAGGACCACATTGTGCGCGTGGCCAATGAGGCTGAGTTCATCCTGAACAGGCAGCGTGCCGAGGATGTGCACAAGCACGCCGAGTTCGAGGTGGGTCCCAGCCTACCGGCATCACATCCGGCAAGCTGTTAATGAATCACTGTGTACAATGGGGCCTATGGACAGGGGGATGTTCCCCCATGCTCACCTCTGGGGACGACCCCCACCACGTTCACCTCTGAGGATGTCCACCCCGCATTCACCTATGGGGGTACCCTCCTCCCCCCGCCACACTAACCTCTGGGGGTGACCCCCCCCCGTTGCGCAGTCTCAGTGATTAACTGGCATATGTTATCACCCTTCAGGCACATGCCAGTACTCATTCCTGCTCCTTGGAGAGGCTTAAAGTATTCCCATTTCAGTATTTATGAATGTTCCCATCCTGGGAGGTTCACCACCACACCACTGTCAGACATGAAGGGCACACAATTCTCAAGAATCAATATTTGCCCCGTCACCTGACTGCCTTCTCACCTGTATCTGTCTTGCCCCCTCCTTGTTGTGCCCCCTTACCTTGCAGGAGTTCAGTGACCCCACATGCAGACAGGGTTGCGGTGGGATTGCACACAGATGTGTTCTGGGAGATCCCCTCCTGTCTTCTGTAATCCCTCCCTTGTCTCCTGTTGGGGCCCAGTTATTAGCCAACAATGCAGGGATTTAATAAGCACGCGTGCTATTAATGGAATCGGGGGGTCTGGGGAGGTTTAAGCACCCCCTCCCCACCACACACACAGACACACACACACATGTATTGACACAGAAATGGTGTAGGGGGGAGGGGTTGCTCATGAGAAATTTAACCCTCATTTTAAGCTATTCGCTCTTAAATCAGGTAGTGACAGAAAAAGGAATTTTCAATTTTTGTCAGTGGGGATTTTGGATGTTAATAAAATTAAGTTGGCTGCTCGTGTAGTCAAGCACTGTGTGTGTCTGCACACACACAGTGACACATACACACTGTAACACACACAGAAGCCCCTGTCTTTTACACACACCTACAAGGTTTGTAAGCTCAACTCAATCCTGTAAGCCGACAGTGACGTGGAGCGATGAGGTTTTTATCTGGCAGGCACAGCCCTCTGGAAGCAGCGGCTCGATATGATCGTCCTGGAAACCCTTGACCCCGCTAGATAAACCAGGAAAGATGCGCAGGGAGGTTATTGGTTAATGGGGACAAGGACCATCCATTCAACCGGCCCGTGACAGCTTGTAATCCAACAGCGCCTCCTGCTGTGTGGGGGAGGCAGTCAGGATGTTTTTATGATGGCGCTGGCAAGCTCCCGTATGCCTTTAAGTGATAAATAACGTTTGATATTTGTCAGTGCTTGGCGCGCTGCAGATGACAAGTTGAGATTGAGTTATCTAGCGTTTGAAGAATCCGCCGAGGTTCCGTATCTGACAGAATTCAAATACAAAGCAGGAAATTCAATTAAGTTTCAGCTACTGTTAGCAAATTAGATTTTGAATATTGGGGGGTGGTGGGGGTGGAATCCCCCTAGGCCACGCAGTAAGACAATCTTATTTCAGCTGCGGAGATACTCACATGTGCCGGGCAAGATTACCTTTCATCTGACTGGGGAGCTCAAAGCCTCCGGCGGCTTGCGCAAAGGTCATTTTAAAAAAATCCCCAAATGACACTCTTGTAGTTTTGCGTAACCCCTACTCCCCCACCTACCTTATGGCGGTCGTTCCCTAATAAAAGCGCCGTGCTGTTCGTGGACATTTCCCCTAAACGGCTGACAGGACATTCCCCACCTTAAGCGTGATAAATGACCTCACAGTGCTCGGGTTCAAGGTAATAATGACAAACGGATAATATTGCCACCCTGGTATATAGTTAACCAGCTGCCTGTTTTATTAAATCCTAGTTGCTGGATCGGCTAAATAGCAACAAGTAAATGACTGATTTGTGTGTCTTTTTTTTCTTCTTAAAGTGAAATTGATGATAATTGCTGCCAGCTTTTGTGGCTCTTATTCATTCTCACTGTGCCCGTCCTCTGCACTTCATTAACCTTGGCGAGTCTCCTTAACGGTTTTCCTTTTGCCTTCCTGTTGGCGGTTTGATTTACTGCTCGATGCTCGTCTTGGGCCTCCAAAGTATTTGTTTTTATACATTTGTCTAATGTGTTCCTTTCACCTTATGCCTAAAACCTAGCCTAGCCCCCCACCCTCAAGCCTCATTGTGTGTGTAAGGAGTCAGAGGGGAGCAAGAAGGCCACAGTCCCTAATTACTGCCCCCCTAACTCTGAAATTCACATTTAAATGCAGTAAAATTGCCTTTGTTGGGTTACACAGATTATATTTGTCAGAAAGGAATATCCGTGTCAGTCTGCTTTATAGGACCTCACAATTAATTTGTTTTGTTTTTTTGTTGTTAATTAATAATGTGATCCCTCCCCCCACCGACAGTCAAACTGCGCTCAGTATGCGGCGGACAGGAAGGAGGAGGAGAAGATGTGTGAGCACCTGATCAGCGCCGCCAAACACCGGGACCATGTGACGGCCAATCAGCTGAAGCAGAAGATCCTCAACATCCTTACCAACAAGCATGGGGCCTGGGGGACCCTCTCGCAGAGGTAAGGGCCCAGAGTCAGTCTGGGGGACCCTCTTGCAGAGGTAAGGGCCCAGAGTCAGTCTGGGGGGCCCTCTCACTGAGGGAAGAGCCCGAGGCCGGTCCGGGAGACCCATCTGTACAGGTTTGGGCCCAGGGTCAGTCTGGGGGACCCTCTCAGAGAGGTAAGGGCCCAGGGTCAGTCTGGGGGACCCTCTCAGAGAGGGAAGGGGCTAGGGTCAGCCTGGGGGACCCTCTCAGAGAGGTAAGAGCCCAGGGGTCTGCCGGACCAGAGAGCTGCAAGCACACATACACACACACACACACACACACACACACACACACACATACTAAGCATGGCAGGAGTGACAGTAGCAGTTGGATGTAATTTTCTTGCCGCTCACCAGGGTCAGGCTCCAGGTCGGCAAACTCAATTATGGCACAGATCGCCTTAATCCTCAGGAGATTGCTGATTGGCTGGTGTGATTGTCAGACTTGCGGCTGGAGCCCTGGTCAGTTTTAGGCCCCTCTGCTCCGCGGCCAAGATGGCAGCACATCTGGACGTTGTCTGAACATCCCCTGGGCCCTGCTAAGTCAGCCCAGCCCAGCCGGTAGAGATATGGTAGGAGAGACCCCGTCAAATGCGAAGGTAAATGTTGATATTTTCTGCATAAGCAGAGCGATTGGCGAGCCGCGGCCGTCATTCAGCAGCGGGCAGCTGCGGGAGGGGCCTTCACTTTGTAAATGCTACCGGAATCCGGCTTCTGAATGCAGCTCTCACTTCCTGACATTTCAGTTGTCAGCTTAATCTTGAGATTGTCCAGGGCAGTGACCAGGGCCTGTGCTGCTGCTTCCACTGCGAGGTAGAGGCACTTAGCCACTGTTCCTGAACAGTGATGCTTTGTTATCTGATACAGTACAACCCAAGTTGGGTAGTTATTGGCGCTATTTACACTTGTTTACTTGTTTACTAGAAAAGCACTTGTTGTTTGCAGTATTCACGGCTCTCTTTGGTTTCTGGCTGATTGTCAGTGGTGCTTACTTAATTGCACCCTCCTTACTTCACTTTCTCCCTCCATCCATCTATCCATCCATCTATCCATCTATACATCCGTCCATCCATTTCTCATAACCACTTATCCAGTGACGGTGGTGGGCTTGGAGTCTACCCCAGCATTCACAGGGCATGGGGCAAGGGACCCCTTGTATGGGAATGCCAGCCCATTCATTTATTCATTTATTCATACATTTTTAATTCTTGATTAAATCAGTTTACTTAAAAAAATGTTGATGGTTGCAGGCAATAGGCATTCATCGAATATTCCTTTCTAATATGTAATATTGTTGCATTGAAACAAAAACAGAGCGATAGGTTCATGAAGGTAATTATCGTGACTGTCATCATGGCCTGTTGACAGCCTTTTATCTGCAATCACAGCTGGGGTCTTTGCAGACTTGCTGTGTTGCGGTTGTTTTGCCCACAGCTAAGTTAAAAACCATGTGTTCCCTGGGTAGGTCATTAAAGGATTAGTTCCATGTATTTGATGGGAAAGAATATTAACGAAGAGCAGTTGGAATGAATTCGAAATGAGGGAATTATCTTTGTGTAATTAGTGTGATAGGTGTATGTGCAGTGAGCTGGTGAGTGTCCGTCTTCCGGAAACGGTGGGTCCTGGGTTTTACGAGCCGCCCTATTTGCAGATGACAGCTTCCCCCCCCCCTCCCCCAAGCGGTGCCTCATGGCCTTCCTTCCCCCTCCACTTTGTAGATGACCATAGGTATGGCGGAACCTTCTGGACTGTTTCTTTGACCCCCTGGTGTGACCACCGGTGAATATAAAGCAGTTGATGTAAGGCACTGGGAGGTCATCTTTTGGCAGCTTAGCCAGGTACCAAATCACATTTACCCCCCCATTCTGTGTGAGGTGCTGCAGGAGCTCATAACCCCAGGCTGGGGTGTGTCGACGGCGCCTAACAGAGGCCTGTTTGGATTGAACGAAAGGTTAACTAAATGTTTATGTGTGTGTGTTGTGTGAGTGCCAGGCTCCTGGATCCCACAGGCGGGGGCCACCCTAAAAGACAAATGACCCAATATTCCTCGCAGCTCGAGGCTCCATTACAGTCGAGCACTGCGGCCTTATTCAATGCTACATTAACTCCTCCATATATGCCGCTTGGGGAAAACATATATAAATAAAAAAAAATATATATATATATATAGTCCCTTCAGGCATGCTGGAGCAGTCATCCATTACGTCTATCTCTGCGTGAGGTGTGATTAACTGTGTATGCAATTTAATGTGGGATGCGGCCTATCAGAATAATGGCGATTACGTTTAAATCACTTAAGATTAAATGGTTACAAACACAAAGAACAATTAGAAGGAATTAAGGAATTGAGTTATGAGTTATGATGTGTAATCAAGTGCGGAGTTCAAGGAATACCTGCCAGAACACTGGTGATGATACGTATTTTAATTCAGCATTTCGAAGTCACAGTTTCTGTTGAGCTGTACTGCATGGTTCTGGTTTGTGAAGATGTCTCTGTCCTGTGAGCTGCCGTCGCGCAGATGTGGAGGGGTGGTATGGTGGCGTCAGGCTGCACCTCATCCTCATAATGCTTAGCTTGAATAGTTTTTGGAGACAACATTATAGGTAACCTTAGGACACAGGATGTGAGGCACTGGGATCCCACAGCAGGCATGAGGTCATGTGATCCAGCCACTTCCTGGCAAATGGCCGCTGGTCACGTGATTGGGGAGCACGAATAGAAATCTTCATTCGGCAGTGGGCGCGTGACACCGTGGCGGACAGCTGAAGGCGCATGCGGCTGCATGGAACCTGGCGGGGCACGACGGAAGCTGTCACCACGGACGTTCGTGCCATCATATTTCATGCTCGCCTGATGATGAACATCTCAGTATTGAGCCGGCATCAGGAAATCAATACTTCTCAAATTGAAACAGTATAGGGTTGTATTGATCTGTGCCGCTAACGCCAGATGAAAAAAGCTTTGATACAGCTCTGCTGGACAGTGTGCAGCCTGGTAATGGCATCCTATCAATTTTACCTTCAAACTGATAAATCAAGTTGAAATTGGATGTCAGATTTTTTTTTTACCAAAGATGTGCCCCCCCATCTCCCATTGACCTCCAACCTCTGCCAGTGGATTATAAAGTTCAGCCCTGACAGGAGGGGCGGGGTCACACAAAGCCTTTTGAATGTGTTTAAGAAAAATGTGTTTTTGAACCTATCACTGTGTGATCATGTTCGGAGTGGTTGTTTGGCGTCATTTGTGCAAATTGATGACATGTGACCGTGTGATGTAATATAAGGATGCATGATGCCTATAACATACTCTAATGGGCGTTTCAGGCACCGTGAAATGTGGTGGGTCCACTGGCACTTTCCGGCCCTGTCAGCTGGGAGGAATTTTGGACTTCCTTGAATCTCAGATGGCTTCCGCGACCCCAGAATGACTTCTTGACCAATAAGCTCTCATCCATTTCTGAGCTTAATGTTGACCTCCAATTAGGGGACAGCCTCCTTAATGAACCTGGGGGATGGATGCGCTCTCCCCTGTGATGGGGGGGGTGCGCCTCTAGACAGATCATGGTGCCCCCACACTAGCATCAAAGTGCTAATTGTGTCATGTGACCCACCCAATTTATATGCAGAGCGAGCCCAAGAAGAGGGACGTTCCTTTTGTTACCCGGCGAAGGTGCAGGTGTCAGCATCGTCAGCTGAGGGGGGGCGAGGGTGCATCCAGATGCCCCCCGAGGCAGACCTTAACTTAACCTGACTGGGTTATCGATTGTCAACATGGCTGCTGTATAATTACTTTTCGGAGGTGGGCTGGGGGGGGATGTATTGATCGGCAGGCTGGGCGCGGTGCAGCTGTTTCCCTTGGCTAACGGTGGGTTTAATCTCCTCCGCGTGATGAATGGGGACAATCTCGGGGGCGGATAATAACTTTGTGATGGAATGGACCTTTCAGTCTTCTGGCCACACCGGTGTCCCGTCCTGGCCGAAGGGGTTATCGGTTTTTCGGCTCTGGCTCCGTGGTGAGGCCGGACGGGCACGGTCTCTCTGTGGTATGTCTAGGAGGACGCAATCGGCTCAGGTTGGCTTTCCTATATAGAAGTTTCCTGATCAGCAGGGTTTGTTAGCCCATCCATGACAAGCTTCGTTTGTGTCCGTGATAAAAATGCTATGTAGGCTACATTAAATACCGCGTCCGTGGTAGACACTGCATTTTGATCACAATGTCCATCAGAATTCGACATTGTGTTGACCCCTGCTGATCAGATTAAATGTGCTGTGTTGGTTTTGTGTCTGATGCTGCGTGGCCTGGCTGCAGCGATGTGTTACTCTACCTGGAGGGCAGGTGTTGCAGTTATAGTAATGGCTGAGGGTTTTCCATCTGTTAGCCAGATCTGACCTTGGACAAGCAGACCTGCCGAAATACCTCATGATCACTTTAATCCAGCATGTTGATTCATACATACCAAGCTGCGAGTCGTCACAGTATATAGAGCGTGTCCCAGGGGAAGGAGGAATGCTGTCAGGTAAGAGGATCTTGGAATCTGTTTTGTTTTTCAAACACTATTTGCAAACCTATGAGTATAGTTGTTTGACCTTACTGTAGTTTTTCACCTTTGTTTGCTTTAAAAGAGACTAGTGAGGTTCTTTTTTTTTACCTATTCATTTTGGAGGATTCCAGCATCGCAGCCACATTCACCCCCCCATCCCCATGTGAGGCTGTCACTCTCCTCCAGGATGGACAGCTGTGATTGTGTCTCTCCAGGCGGCTCTCTCGGCATAGCTACGGTGAAACATCCACACTGTAACTGAAGGTGCCTTTTTGACTCCAAGCAACAGGGGAATTTTCATGCCGTTATTCACCTGAACTCACATGTACTCACCTAAAAATCACATGTTTTTAGATACGACCCTTAGTCTGACTCAAGTCAATCAATATTGTTTGGAAGTGTATATATCGCTGGAAATAAAAAAAAAAAACAAAAACAAAACAATAATTGCAGCTGAGCTTACGTAAAAATAATAGTGAGTAAATCCTAAATCAGGGGAGATGGTGGTGAGATGGATACGGGGAGTGGATGCTCGGGTTTCCGTCACTTGCCTGCCCATCCCCTTCTGTCACCCCTCCCGACCCATGCTAGTCTCTCTGCTGTCATCTTGAACTCCGCTAATTAGCTTTACAAAAAACAGAAGTGGGTGGCATCCATTTATTGGGATGCAGACCTCTCTAGACTCCCCCCCCTTTCTGATTCCAGTAACCCAGATCTCCTTGCATGACGGCAGTTTCAGCTGTTGTGTTTCTGTATGACATCATTCCAGCCACTCATTATTACATCATTTGGCTCTTCTTTGTAATATCATTCAGCCTGTCATTGGTCTTTAACATGTCTGTTAGGTGTTCCACATTATAGCAAATGCTCAATATATATTCTAAAACTGAAAAAGGGTTCAATTCTGGCTGGTAATGAGCTTATGAACTTAATTAAGGTATTTGTGGGCCGGCACTGGCCTGCATAAGATCAATGTTATGAAAAGGGCCACAGGTCTGAGTCATGTTTACCAGTAAACTGTGTAATGATACTGACTTGTAAGCCCCTGTTTAGGGACTTTTGACAAGGGGATTAAAGGGTGGGAACCGAGGAACAATAAAACCTTCTTGGTTCAAGACCCACCAAAGGCTTAATGGGGTTCTCACTACGCATCGGCGATTTCGGTGACATCCAATTCACGGGGACATTGGGAGCTTTGACAGCGGCCACCCTGGGATAGACGGGCTTCTGGTATGGGGTGCTGGGTAAGTTGTAATTTTGGGCACCCAAGGGCAAGTGAGGAACCTGAGGGACCAAGTAGCTATAAGAGCATTAGAGAGACTGCTGGGAATCACAGTTACCATCCTCAGAGTTTAGGGTGAACGAAGCATTGTGATGTAGCAAAGGCTTCTGGGAAACCCTTTGCTGACTAATTATTTGCATCTGTTCCGCTATTTATGTGTCCAGCCTGGTTCAGCGCCACGTTCCCATTCGTGATGTGAGAGCGACTGAGCATAATCACGGCTCGACAAGCTGCAATGACATCAGACCTGCAAACTTCCCAGCGCCCTGTCTGTAAATCACCCCCATTCACATGGGATGAGGGTGAGCCTTCCCAAGAAGGACCATTTGTTTCCCTAACACGGGGGGTGGTGGAGGGGCCGTCTCCGAGACCAGGGCTGTGTCTAAGGTCGTGACCGTGGGGCGTAGGGGAGCCTGCAAGTGCCTTTACAGGCCCCGCATTACAGACCCCAGCGTGACGCTGACGAGAACCAGGCCCCCGTCCCTTTAAATAGTCCAACCCTTGATTACCAGCATTCATTCTAATTACGCCCCCATGGCCCTCAAATGGAGCCATTTAAAGGGAACATAATGGCTTCCTATTCAATTGCTTTCTCCTTTTTCCCCTTTTCTGTCCCTTCTGTGGTAACACCAAATAGATCTTTTTCTATTAGAGCTAATTTCATGTAGCCTGAAGTGTGTTAGCTCTGCACTCCTGCTGGCTTTGCCCCCAGCCTCCCTGTGGGTCGCCTCTCCTGCCATCTTACAACCTGATACTTTGTGTTTTGTTATATAACTATTTATTGACCTAAAAGCCATCGATTGGACATTGGTGGAATGGATCCCTTTATATGGATTTTAGGGAATGTGCTGATGGTCGGTGACTCTGTGCTCTTACCCCTTTTTTAGTGCTTCTGCAGTTTCTCTGCATTCTCAGAGACAAACGTCATGCGTATTGTCTCTGCTTCCTTTGCTTATACACGCATCACAGCCCAGTGCTGCATCCGCAGGCTGCAGCTGTCTGCCTGGCATCAGATGTCCCCCAAAGCTGTAGCACGTTACCCCTCATGTAAAACCTCCCCTGCAGCCTATGAATGGACTGCTCCTGCCCCTCAGCTAATCAGCTCAGGCTAGAGGGTGGAGTTAATCAGAGCTCCAGCCAATGGGCAGGACTCAAGTCGGCAGGGTTAAGGGAATCAGGGGGGCTGGTTCTGGGCGTATGCGTAATATGTTCGCAGGTGTCCCTCTAATGCGCTTTTATTTTTAGGTATGCTGAGTGAATCCGTTAAGAGCCACCAGGATTAAGGGTGCGGGGGGTATGTTAGCACGGCTAAATTAGCGCAGAAAGGAGAGGATGTGCCTGCCTCTCTGTGGCTGAAGCAGGAAAGAGCCATCTTTCCTTGCCCCATCTCAGGCTCCAACCTTCGTCCCTCCTCATCCTGCAGCCCTAATGGGTCCTCGAGAGCAATCCTAGACGCATGTAATGGCAGTACAGGCCACACCTGGCTTACTCTGCTGGATCTCCCCTGAGCTCAGAGGTGGAAATTTCAGGTCCAGAAAGTACAAATCCAGATCAAGATTTTGTTTCAACCATCCATCTGAGGATTCTTTACACTCAACTGGTTGGTTAAAACAAAAACTTGGTCTGGATTGTTACTTTCTGGACCTGAATTTTCCACTTCTGCCCGGGGTTTGCCTCCTGCAATATTTTAAGAAGGCCTTTGATATATACTTTTCGCAGTATCATTACAGGTGCCTTCACCCTGCCCGCCTTATTTTTCCGGCCTGATTCATCACTGTCGGCTTGTTGCGCTCCCCCCCTGTGCACGGAGGCGTGGCGTGGCCGTTAGATCTCCCGGAGACGCGAGAGCGGCCTGTCACGCCTGCAGCGCCGCCCAGCCACAGGATCCCCTGATGCATTTGTCACTGCACAGTTTGTGCAGCCAGGAGTGGCCATAAATAAAAGCGGCGGTGTAGCCCCACTGATAGTTCTGCTTATTAGCACTTGAAAATTAGCTTTTAAAATGCAGTTTGGAATCCATTTGGGTGATTGATGGGAGACGCGGCTAATAAATTTTTCCCGCCTTCTGGGAGACTGGCTGTCACCTTTATTATTATTATTATTATTTTTCTCCCTCTTCGCTCCGCTCAGAGTAGCTGGGCCGGCCTCCTGCATCCATCTATCAGGGGTCTGCTGGAGAGGGGGTCACAATCCAGTGCATTCACCGATGTGGGGCGTGAACCCTAACCCCAGGATGAAAGAAAGCCACTTCAGAAAGATAGAGTGAATTATTTTGGTGCTTTGAGGAGTTTGTGTGTGACTTGTTCGTGTTTATTGTGTCCATAAACACTAGTTTAGCATTTTCAAATCTATTCATCCACCTTTAATATTACACTCATTCAACTGAGGGTAAGCATACATTTATAAAATGAAGGCTAATAATCCACGTAATTTTCCAGTATACACACACAGACAAACACACACAAACACAGAAAGACAGACAGAAAGACAAACACGCGCACACACACACACACACACACACAAACACACCACACATGTTTGTACTTACATCTTTGTGGGGACGCGCCATTCATTTCCACTGGGAAAACTCTAATCCCAACATAACAACCCTAACCCCTACCCAGCCCTAACCTTCAACGTAAGTAACCAACACAATACTAGACTTATGGAATTTTTAGTTTTTTTATTGCAATGACAGATCTTTGTACGGACCTGAAAAATGGTCCCCACAACATCAGAATAACAGTCCCCCAATGTAATACAAATATAATAACACACACACACACACACATGCACAAACACTAACAGCAATCCTGAGGCACCGATTCAACTAAATTGCATGTCCATGATCTGTGACAAAACACCAGTGTACCTGAAGGAAGTGCCAATGAAGACACATGGAGACTCCACACTAACACACACACACACACAGCCATTGCGGGGTCAGGTACGAAGCTACGGTGCAGAACTGAGGGTGTGGTCATAAAACTGAGGGTGTGGCCGTGTGTTTCTCAGGGGGAGGAAGAACAAGAACTAACATACAGCTATAGTTTGGTTTTCGACCTTGAGGTAAGCCATGGATCTGTTTTTACTGAGCTTGGGTTCTCAGAAACCCCACCCCCCTGCCGCTGTAGCAGTGAGGTTTACACAGAGGGATAAATGCTTTAGCATGCGGATCAGGCTGCGCACGCTGGATATCTGTCTCCTGCCTCTTTAATCTCTCACTTACCATATGATTTCTGTAGGCCGTTGTCTGTAAGCCCCACTCACATTTGTTCTCTCCCTTTCTCTCTCGTCACTCACTCTACCCCACCTTGGCTAGCTTGGAACCAGACTGATAGGGGGCAAACTTTCAGGCCCTCTGTGGGACTGTTTTCAGGAACCTCTGTGAGGGGTTGGTGACATATCTGTGCACACCTGTATGCCCACATGCAAATTCGCAGAGAGAGGTGCACATGCATGAAAGAGGCGCACACGCACAAAAACAGAGACAGCCATACACACATGGATAGAGACACACACATCGTAGTACACAGACGGAGAGAGAAAGGCACACGCACTCCTACACAGACTGAGAGAGGCACATACACGTGGACAGAGCGAGAGGCACACGCACACAGATGGAGAGAGGCACACACACGGACAGAGCAAGAGGCACTCGCACACAGACTGAGAGAGGCACACACATGGACAGAGCGAGAGGCACTCGCACACAGACTGAGAGAGGCACACGCACACAGATGAAGAGAGGCACACACATGGACAGAGCGAGAGGCACTCACACACAGATGGAGAGAGGCACACATGCACACAGACAAAGCAAGAGGCACTCGCACACAGACTGAGAGAGGAACTCTCACACAGACGGAGAGAAGCACACACATGGACAGAGCGAGAAGCACTCGCACACAGTCGGAGAGAGGCACACACACACAGATGGAGAGAGGCACACACATCGACAAAGCGAAAGGCACTCGCACACAGACTGAGAGAGTCACACACATGGACAGAGCAAGAGGCACTCACACACAGACAGAGAGAGGCACACATGCACACAGACAAAGCGAGAGGCACTCGCACACAGACTGAGAGAGGCACACACATGGACAGAGCGAGAGGCA
>JAAGVU020000036.1:14447308-14457809 GCA_011763525.2 Mormyrus iriodes | reverse complement strand
ACAGACTGAGAGAGGCACACACATGGACAGAGCGAGAGGCACTCGCACACAGACTGAGAGAGACACATGCACACAGAAGGAGAGAGGCACACACATGGACAGAGCGAGAGGCACTCACACACAGACGGAGAGAGGCACATGCATGTGGACAGAGCGAGAGGCACTCGCACACAGACGGAGAGAGGCACACACATGGACAGAGCAAGAGGCACTCGCACAAAGACTGAGAGAAGCACACGCACACAGATGGAGAGAGGCACACACGCATGGACAGAGCGAGAGGCACTCGCACACAGATGGAGAGAGGCACACACATGGACAGAGCGAGAGGCAATCGCACACAGACTGAGAGAGGCACACGCACACAGACGAAGAGAGGCACACACATGGACAGAGCGAGAGGCATTCACTCAGACTGAGAGAGGCACACACATGGACAGAGCAAGAGGCACTCGCACACAGACTGAGAGAGGCACACACATGGACAGAGCGAGAGGCACTCGCACACAGACTGAGAGAGGCACACACACACAGATGGAGAGAGGCACACACGCATGGACAGATCGAGAGGCACTCACACACAGACGGAGAGAGGCACATGCACACAGACAAAGCGAGAGGCACTCGCACACAGACGGAGAGAAGCACACACATGGACAGAGAGAGAGGCACTCGCACACAGACTGGCACAGACAGAGACATTCACATACAGACTGGCACACATGCACACAGACGGAGAGAGGCACAGGCACTCAGACATGGATGGAGAGAGACACACATACACTTGCACATAGGTAGAGAGAGGGGCATACACACTCATACACAGATGGAGAGAGGCATACGCACTTGCACATGGGTGGAGAGAGGGGCATACACACGCATACACAGACGGAGAAAGACGCATACTCATACACATACAGATGGAGAGAGGGACATTCTCATACACAGATGGAGAGAGGTGCATATTCATACACAGATGGAGAGAGGGACATTCTCATACACAGATGGAGAGAGGTGCATACTCATACACAGATGGAGAGAGGTGCATATTCATACACAGATGGAGAGAGGCGCATACTCATACACAGATGGAGAGAGGCGCATACTCATACACGGATGGAGAGCGACACACGCCCTTGCATATAGACGGAGAGGGGCACACATGCACTTGCACATGGGTAGAGAGAGGGGCATACACACTCATACACAGATGGAGAGAGGCACACGCACTTGCACACGGGTGGAGAGAGGAGCATACACACTCATACACAGATATTGAGAGACACACGTGCACTCACATATAGATGGAGAGAGGCACATACACACTCACACAGATGGAGAGGCACACATCCACTCGCATATAGATGGAGAGAGGCGCATACACATTCATATACAGATGCAGAGCAGCACACGCACTTGCATGTAGATGGAGAGAGGCATACATGCACTCGCACATGGGTGGAGAGAGGCGCATACACAGTCATACACAGATGGAGAGCGGTACACGTAATCATATTTAGATACAAAGAGGTACATACACACGTATACACAGATGGACAGTGGCACACGCACTCGCATATGGATGGAGAGAGGTGCATACACACGTATACAAAGATGGAGAGCAGCACACGCACTTGCATATAGATAGAGAGAGGCATACATGCATCGCACATGGGCGGAGAGAGGGGCATACACACTCATACACAGATGGAGAGCGGCATACTCACTCGCATATAGATGGAGAGAGGCATGCACGCACTTGCACATGGGTGGAAAGAGGTGTATATACACTCATACACAGATGGAGAAACGTGCAAATGCACACATGGACAGAGGTGCAAACACACAGAGATGGACATGTAGGGAGAGAGGTGCACATTCACTTGCACATGCATAGAGAAAGATGCACACACTCCTGATTGACGCTAAACTGAGGATCAGCGCTACCTCCTCTGTCACGGACCGCTAAATCGCCGGAGCCACCCGCTTCTTGAAATTATATTTCAGAAACGCAGAGTTAGCCTTTGTCATGTGATCCCCTTGTAAGACTTTAATCTGTTTAGACGGCCTCGCTGTTCTGGCAAACGCGGGGGGGGGGGGGGGGACGCCTCACATTGACACTGGTGGCTTGAAGCGAAGGGCTTAGTGCTTGTGGGATCTGTGTCCGGATTCTCCCCACAATTCTGGGAATTACAGCGGAGAGGGGCGGGGCAGGTAGGGGAGATGTCGTCACAAAGTGTCGGAAATAAGTAGGACAGCATCCCAGCAACATGGACCGCCGTAGGGGCAAGGCAAGAACTAATCTGTGGGCACCCCTGTGCGGGGCATGTGTAATCCCAGCTCCCTGCTCCACACCGAGCATCCGCCCACCAGGCACAGCAAGCCCCCAGAGTGTGGCTTTCCTTGAATTTTTCATTTTTCTTTGGGGGGGGGGGGGTTACTACACCCCCTCCCACCCCCAGGATCAGCGCCTGCGGTTTGCAGTTTACTTTGCAGCCAGCCTTGCCAGCTAGCAGAGCCAATGGCTGCACTGCGGAGCACAGTGCTCTGCTTTCATTCGGGGGGGCTCTCCCGCCTGTCCCCTGATTTCCCGATTCTTGCACAGTGGACCTCAACTCGCAGGAACAAAACACGGGTGTGTGCGGTTTCGGGGCTCAGAGGCGAGGTACTCCCCCATCGGCCAGCGCCTCTGCCCTCAGCTCATGGTAAATGGGTCGCAGCGCTGCCCTGTGAAGGAGTGTGGGGCCTTAGGATTACAAAGGACCCGTGGAAGCGTGCGCCGCCCGGCCTGGGACGGCTCCCACTTAGTAACCTGATGCTGGGGCTGACTGGAGTAACTCCTAATGGTTTGCATTAGCGCCAAGCAATAAAATTACCCCAGGTCCTCTCTAATGCTGGAATAATCATTTACAAAGATGGTTACCACATGCTGAAGGTTTTTTTCTTCCCCTTCTTTTTCCTGTGTATATACAGGCCGTTCTGTCTTTTCTGTCGGTCTAATTCAACGTTATTAATAATGAATAAAAACTCAATTTTCCTTTGGTTGCTCCGGGGCGACTCAGGAATCATTTCAATGAATATTTTAGCACATTATTTTAATCACGGCTCAGCGTTAGCCCGGGGGTGTGGTGTATTTTACACCACTGTGAGAACCCCCTACCATGGTCTGCACCCCCCTCCCCAATCATGAAGCGGTATCAGTGGTGAGAGTCCCATAATTTGATTCACAGGACTCGTTAAAGAATATGAGCAGCCGCCGGATTTCTACTCTTTATTAGCTTCTGTGTTTGTTGGTGCAGCCGGTTGCCAAGGGCGTGGCTGTCTGGGATCAAGCCCTGCTCCCGTAACTAACCTGCCCCATAACTCCGCCCCCTTTTGTCATCTGTCCACAGCCAGCTGCACGACTTCTGGCGCCTGGACTACTGGGAGGACGACCTGCGCAGGCGACGGAGGTTCGTGCGTAACGCCTTTGGCTCCACCCACCTGGATGTGCCGCTCATGGCCCTGGAGGAATATGGTTAGTGCCACAGTGCAGCGGGTCACAGGCCCCCTGACCCCGCCTGCAAATGTCTCATTCGCATACAGAAAAAGGCAGACTGATGAGACCCACACGGGGTGACCTCATGCCAGACATGCAGGCCCTAATAAGTGCGTGTGTGTGTGTGTGTGTGTGTGTGTGTGTGTGTGAACGCAGACACCCCCTAAACCTAGGAAAATGGATGGATTTATGGTCACATTTATGGGTTGGTATTTATGGGCCGTGTTAGTTGAACATGGTGGAGCTGTTCCTGCACTCGTCCAGGCCCCACACACTCAGCTTTGCCACATGCAGTCCACAGCAAATTAACCGGCTCCGTTTCCCTCGTTTAGTTTTTCCTGAAGTTTCTGCTCCGCTGACCCCTGTAATGGCGTCCCTCCCGCCCGCCTGCTTCGCCATGTTACTGTTGCTCTGTGTCACGCCACGTGAAGCTTTATGGCCGGGCCTGCTCCTGTTAAACACCTTGGGCTCGTTTCACGCCTGCCTGTAACCTCGAGGCGGACTGCAGACCCACCTACCACCTGACCTCCCGCCAATCAAGGTCCTCCAGCTTTCCCCAAGCATAACAATCCAGATGAAGAACTTATTATGAGCTCTAAAAAGTATTGCCCAAAACAATTCATTTGTCCTTTGTTTAGTGTGTCTGTCCGATTTGCATACTCTAAACCCAAGGTCTGTTTGTCAGCTAATGCCTCCTATGTCTTTGAAATCCATGCTGTCTGGAGCCTGTATCACGAAGCAGGATTCCTTGCTTAGCCAGATAACTTGTCAGATTTAAGGTAGCCTGGGTTAAGTGTAATTGGATAAAGTTCATTCAAACCATCCATCCATCCATTTTCTGTATCCGCTTATCCCATTCAGGGTCACAGGGGGTTAGGAGCCTAACCCGGAGGCTACAGGCACAAGGCAGGGAACAGCCCAGGATGGGCACCAACCCATCGCAGGGCACACTCACACACCATTTACACACACATGCATACCTACGGGCAATTTGGCAACTCCAATCAGCCTCACTATATTTTTGGACTGTGGGGGGAAACCGAAGTACCCGAAGGACCCCCCTGATGACACGGGGAGAACATGCAAACTCCACACACATGGAAGCCTGGTCCCAAAGGTGTGAGGCAACAGTGCTAACCACTGCACCACCATGCCACCCCTCTTTCAAACTAGGATACCTTAAATCCAGCAAGGTATCTGGGTAAGCAAGAAATCCGGCTTTGGGATACAGGCCCCGGGTGACTGGAATGTTGTTTAAAATAATAGGTAAATAAACAAAATTGAATAAATTATTATACGTTATAGATTAAGAGAAATCAACAAACTTTGCAGGTTTTGACCAAGGTTTAGTAAGTGATTAGGGAGAGCACAAGAAACCATTTGAGAAAGACACAGCCCAGATTGAGCAGCTCCACAAATGCTTTTTGTGTTCCATGGATGGGGGAAGAGCGAGGAGGGGATAGACAGCGTGGGGAGGCTATATAAGCAATATATGCAGAATCGTACTTTATATTAAACACCAATCATTTTAATGGGCGTCATTTTCATATAATTGTGCAATGCTGATTATTTTGCACTTGTGAATACATGGGTTCTTTTAATTCAGTGTCTAGTTTCAGATCGCCCACATCTATGCAAGCTTTACTCTGTTCTGTGTGTAGTTTAATTGTAACAATTAGTAGCTACATATGTTTTGTTGCGATAACTAGCTAAATAGAGGCAATAACTCGATACAGCATAGCAGTCTGTGTGTGTGTGTGTGTGTGTGTGTGTGTGTGTGTGTCTCAGTGCGGGCGTGTGCTGGCCTGCCTGCCCTCTGCTTCCTGAGCGGCCCGCTTAATGGGAAGCCACTTGGAGCAAATTGCCCCAGTAAAGACACTAATGAGGGCCGGGCTGCCCTAACAAGCCAGCCTACTCTTGGGCCCACCAGCTTCCCTCATGATGGCCCCCACCAGCTTCCCTCATGATGGCCCCCACCAGCTTCCCTCATGATGGCCTCTTTGGCTGTGTAAGGGCTCATGTTTACCTGACTCTGCATGTGCGACCTGTCTGTGTGGTTTTTGTAGGTGCCTGTCCCATGTGTATCTGATCATAGGTGGGGCTACGTGTGCGTTCACCTTGAGGTGATGGTGGTGCTGGACGCGGTGGGGGGGTAATGTAAAGCACTATCCTCCTGACGATTAGCAGCACTGACAGCATAACGAGCACATTCCCTCCCTTTAATAAGCTCTCCCGGTTCCTGCGCGGTGGCTGCAGGCATCACTGTATATTGTTAGTTGATTGGAAGCGGGCAGGCATGAAATGGAAGTCGCGTTAATATTGATCCAGGTGCTTAATGCACTATTTTACCTCCCCGTGTCCTTGCTGTCTCATTGCAGGTGAGTGGCCCGCGATGCTACGTGCCCGAGATCGTTACTTTCCATTTTAAATAGTTCACACTGATGCAAATGTGCTTCCACTGGACTAGGAGTAGATGCATTTACATGAGAATTATTGTGCTGTCAAAAACATGGCGGACAACTTATTTTAATACCACAAGCACTCATGCCTTTTATGTAACGTTTTCTGCCAGATTTCTGTTTAACAAGGTGCTTATGCAGCATGTAGCTCTCACTCAGTGAGCGAGAAATGTTCTGTTTGGTAATAACTGCTGGGAGAGCATTCGAGGAGATCATGCCTGTATGCCAAGCCAACATGAACGTTAGGTGAGGTGTGGGATGTACCCTACTGTAGTGGGGGTGAGGACCTGCAGTGCGGGAGGACTCATGAGGATCTTCTCCTCTGCTCCTCTTAGTAATAAAGCTGCATTCAAAGCCCCACCCCCACACAAACCCCACCACCAGCACTTTGCAAGAACCGTTTAGTCGATGGTGTTGAATGATTTTACCAAACATCAAAGGCCTTTGCATCAGTTTTTTATTTCATGGCCGGGTTTGATTAGCAGATGACTGTAGAAATTAAGTCCTGAAATAGTGTTGCACCATCAGTAGTGAGTGCAGATCTCTTGCTGTACCTCTGGCTCATTTTTTCCATGCAAGACCTGTGCTGTTAGCAATGCTGTTGACCTGCACCTATGTCACTAAGGTATTTGTGATCCACGCGTATGGGAAGAGGGATGCTAGATGATCTGGCTGGATTCTGTATTAAAGCTCCTGTTTACATTTGTCACATGAGATAGTTTCTGTGTAATATTGTGACTGTTGATAATACCAATACTATGACAATAGGGGGTAAAAAAAAGCCAGTTTTGGTACACTGTATCTACATGCTGAAAACAGAACATTCCACAAAATGCATGAACCATATTAAAACTAATGACTTTCATTAACATTAGTCATGTAAGTGAGGAGAAAAGTCATGAGAAATACAGCTTTTATTAAACCAATGGCTGCAAATCATTCTTGCAATTATTTATTCATTATGTGTTGTGCAGTTGTGCATTTGTTCATGCTTTGATTGTTTTGGGGTTCTGCAACAGAAATCCCGACCATATTTCTTGTTAAAAAATTTGTATTATTTCTTTTTTTTATTAAACAAAGGATAAAAGGATGTGAGTTAGTTTCTCAGTAGTTCAGTCACACTTTGGGGTAGCTTTTTCCTGTATGATGTCCCCTTGTATGGCATTTCAGTCACCTTTCGAAAATCAAGATGCAGAGAAAACTGCCCCCGAGTATCTGAGATACATCTTCTGCTGTCAGACTTTCATGTCTTAAGGGAGAGGGTAAATATTTTGTCTTAAGACAAATATGGAAAAAATCATCACCCAAATGATAAAATTATATATATAGGCTTAAAGCACAAAAAACAACAATTACGCGACACAGCTGGTTCAAACAGAAGGATCGATTTATCCCATTTGTTTTTCTAACATCTTGACCCTCACCTGCTATATACTGAACAGTTAAGCTATGAAACGTATAAGCATTTTAATCTGCGAGGCCGTGTCCCAACACCTGGGTAAAATTGGTGCTGCTGCATTCTGTAGTTGTAAAACTCGGCTTCCCTGTGAATTGAGATGTCATTTATCAGGCTGCAGCAGAATAGCGATTCATTGGCACAGATGCACCAGAGAAGGACGGTGCACCGCTTTCATTATGAGAACGATTCTATTTTTGTCATCTTGTCAGGATGGGAGCCTGAAATATCTGCCCTGAATCTGCTGAACGCTGATTGTTTATCCTCCGCTTTGCCTTTTCACTTTTTAGGCCAGCGTCTCAAAGCGCAGGCATCTATATCAGCATTAAGCGCCGCATTTTGGCAGGAATTTAGCATCAGACACCTGTTTTAAGTTGCCTATAAATCAGCTTTATAGGGGAGATGTATTGTGGCATTATGGGGAATGACACGATTTGTCTCAAGGAGAGCCAAAGGCCAGTACTGGGCAATGAAGCTTTTTTGAGTCATATTAACAGAGTCAATCAAATCACAGGTCAGCAGCTACCTTTGCCGATCTTCCTTCCGACGTTGTCACTGTGCTGACTTCTGCCTGTCAGTCTGTAATCTCATCTGGCAGCTTGAGGAATGCTGCTCTGAGTGCGTATGTGTGTGACATTGTAATGTCTGCATACCCTGTAAACTGACTGCTGTTACTTAATATCAGGCTTGTGGTTGGAAGGCTGCTATAACAATAGGGGGCTTTCAGCTGCTTCTATCTCCTTGGATTAACTTCACATCACATATTTAGCAAGTGGGGTCGGTCAGTCTCTAAAGCAATTGGGGTTAAGGACCTCGCACAAGACCCCACCATCCATGAGACTTGAAACAACAACCTACCAATCAAAGATACAACATCCTAACCCACTGATCCACATATTGCACCCTATGCAATATGACTCCATGTATCCATATGATCCCCGTATATCCATGTGATATACATAACCAGCGACCTTAGCATTTTTAACAGGTGTTATTAATTTTCTAAACACCTAAACCACATCACATGTGCGAAGCAAATATCTGAAATAATTACATCAAGTGATCAGAATTGTGTTTTTAAAAGAAAGCTCTTGGGATGGGGGCCCAGAAAGGAATTCTGTAATTTGCAAGCCTCTCATGTGCTGAACCCAGTGCTCTTCATGTTGATTCCAAAGCTGGAATCTGGCTTTCAGCACTGAGCTTTGTTTCCATAAATGATAAAATTCTTCTTCGGAAATCAGCCACTTAAATTTGGCTTGGATCCTGGCTCCTATTACAGCTGAGACATTACAGGGTTTGATGGATGCATTTTCTCTCGTGCTTGTCGACCTGTCGACCCCTGATTTTCTGTCCTGCGTTACGCAGTGGTGAGACGGGCAGTGGCCAGATCACAGAGGCACATCTCTGCTTCGAAGTTCTGGTGTTTGCGACCATGAGTGTGGCTCCTCTGAAAGTGATCGGATTCTGTTGTTAGCGTGGTCTGCTTTATGTATTTAGAATGTTTTCCCTTTTTTAAAAACCTTCCTGTAAAGAATGTCCACATAGTAGTTTTCAACTCCAGTCTGACTGATTTATTTTGTAAGAGCAGCTTTGATTATGGAAAAATTGCCTGGATCATGTCGCATTTGACATCATCGTTCACTTTTTATAAGCAACTTTCTCTATCTACACTTCCTTTATTTTGGTTTCTGACCTGACACATTACTTTGTATTTTTATAGCGAATTAACATCTTTGCACATGTGAGTATTTCAGTCCCTCAAGGTTGGTCGTTTGTTTATAGAAATCAGGCAGGTTTGTTTATCGTACACCATGTTTCAGGCCAGTCAATCAGAGCCGGGATCGTCCTGCTTTCTCTTGTTTAATGTGACCGTAATGGTAGCTAAAAGTTTCACCTGTCTGCCTTGAGGCCTCCGAGGCTGTTGAATAGCCCTTCACCCTTGACGTTACCCCAAGTTCCGTTCCAGAGCAGTCAGTCTTCCTCTGATGTTCGATGAAAGCGCTCGGGAAACAAGACAGAACAGGCAGCACGTCCCCCTAATTTTTTTTTTTTTGAGGTAACAGTGTTGACAACAGTCAAACATGACCTCTTGGAGACAAGAACATGCTCTTCAGGGGAGCGAGAGACGTAACGAGAGCTCCGTCAGTGGGAAACCTGTCAGGATAGTGTCAGATACTCCCACCCCATCTGATACTCTCACCTCCCGTCTTCTGCACGGGTCTCCTGTGCTCGTTTCTCGTGAGGTTGGCCTGCAGGAAGAGTCATCCATAGAACTACATCAACCCCCCGCCTTCCCCACAGAGCCGACCCTCAGGGCTCGCTTGGCGTAGGACTTGTTGTAATTAATGTTGATTACTTCCTTTCAAGCTTTCGTGTGTAACCCAAGTATGAGAAAAGGGACAGGGTTTCTAGTGGGGCACTGGGCTTTGGAAGTGCACTGCATGTCCATTCAAACAGCATTGTATATGGGTTGTTTTTATGATATATGTTTTATATATTTATGTATGCACCCGGGAAATTGTGCATTGGAAATGTATGCCAGTGCTGTGTGATAGTGGTAGTGTATGCATATGAATCAGATGGAAGCACTAGTGATAGCTAGCGTGTATTTATAGACATTTTTACAAATTTTACAACTGCTGACTGAGCCTTGATGCCCCCCCCCACCAGGCACAGAGGAAGACGAGGCAGTGAAGTCCAGGAAGTCATTGCGCAGCCAGGCGGTACTGACCCAGAGCCCTGAGATGGAGCTCATGCTGGAGGGGGACGACGACGCCGTCAGCCTGCTCCAGGAGAAGGAGATGGACAACCTAGCCGGTAAGGGAGTATGTCTGCTTCTGAATGCCGCCGCCTCTGCATCTGAGCACCGTGTATAAGCACCTTCACTGTGTCTGAGCACCATCACCACGTCTGAGCACCGTGTCTAAGCACCCTCACTGTGTCTGAGCACCACCATCGTGTCTGAGCACCATCACCGCATCTGAGCACCGTGTCTAAGCACCCTCACTGTGTCTGAGCACCACCATCGTGTCTGAGCACCATCACCGC
>JAAGVU020000036.1:14424285-14447208 GCA_011763525.2 Mormyrus iriodes | reverse complement strand
TCACCACGTCTGAGCACCGTGTCTAAGCACCCTCACTGTGTCTGAGCACCACCATCGTGTCTGAGCACCATCACCGCGTCTGAGCACTGTGTCTAAGCACCCTCACTGTGTCTGAGCACCATCACCGCGTCTGAGCACTGTGTCTAAGCACCCTCACTGTGTCTGAGCACCACCATCGTGTCTGAGCACCATCACCGCATCTGATCACGGTGTCTAAGCACCCTCACTGTGTCTGAGCACCACCATCGTGTCTGAGCACCATCACCGCATCTGAGCACGGTGTCTAAGCACCCTCACTGTGTCTGAGCACCACCATCGTGTCTGAGCACCATCACCACGTCTGAGCACCGTGTCTAAGCACCCTCACTGTGTCTGAGCACCATCACCACGTCTGAGCACTGTGTCTAAGCACCGCCGGCATGCCTAAGCATCGCAACTGCGCTTGAGCACCGCTACTGTGTCTGAGCACTGCCACCACATCTGAGCAGCACATCTGAGCACCACCACCACCATATTTGAGCACTTCCACCACATCTGAGCACCGTGTCTGAGCACCACCATTGCATCTGAGCTCTGCCACCGCATCATTGCACCGCCAACACGTCTGAACACTGCCACCGTGTCTGAGCGCTCCCACTGCATCTGAGCACCATATTTGAGCATCGCCACTGCATCTCAGCACTGCCACCTTGTCTGAGCGCAGCGTCTTTGCACTGCCACTGCATCTGAGCACCGCCATTGCGTCTGAACATTGTGTCTGAGCACCACTACCACCTCTATGCGCCACCACGTCTGAGCACCACCAGAGGCGCATCCTCACTGTCAGGCTCCATTATCACATTCTGGTAACAGGGCCTCCTGGACCAGTCACACATCTATGGTCACGTTTCTTCCTCATGACCATTAGGAGGGTTTTCGTCCCTTTTGAATCCGGAAGCCTCATATTCTGTGAGCTCAAACTTGACTCTTGATATATACTGTTAGTACTTGGTTCCTTCATCTATCCAAATTCTCATGGTGACAGGCATTTCCATTACTTCAGATCCACACACATAGCCTGCAAAGGAACAGTAAAATCCAGATACAAATTAATCTAAACGAATGTCATACTGTCCCAGAGCATCATTCAGGTGATTGGTCCCGCAAGAGGCTCACAGTAAGCCACACAGCTGCATCTTTAGTTTTCCATATGAGATAACTGTTCATCTGTCCCCTAAGCATAAGTCGTAAAGAGGATTAATATAGAAGTACTTTTTTCCTAATTAAACACAAAGGCATTCTCTGTATTTCTGTTCATCCATTTAAATAACATTAAACCCTTTACATTCCTCTTTGTTACCTCTGTATACTGTCCATTCTATACTTTTTTCTAACACTGAGCACAGTTAGTAGTAAACAGTAGTAGAGAGTTTCCAGTCTGTGAGTTATACGGCCTGCCTTTCGAAGCTGCCCAGGTTCCCTCCAGCATCTTTATTTTTATTTGATATTGTTAAGCCCTGTGACCGTAGTCAGGGCTTGTCAGCACGTTTGTGCTTTCAGCTTGTGTTTCTGTGATCCGCAGCTCTACAGCAGGAGGCTAACCCAGGTGCTAAAGCCCTAAGCACAGTGATCAGACCAGCACTGGGGCCCGGCAGACTTCTCTAAACGTGCTAATTAACTATTACTGATATCAAACTGCATTTCTGTGTAATTAATCAGCTTAAACCTGTATAATGTCATGTACAGACATTCCTTGTGGTTTTCTGTGTTTGGCTTTCCGTGCTGATCTTTGTCATAGCAATAATATAACAATGTGAAGTTTTCATGTGAAATTCAGTAGTGACTATAGTTGCAGTCTAGCACTGCTTATGAACATTGTTGAGTGCTTACTGGATGGATTTAAAGGAAGTCTGTCTTGGTGGGTGGCAGAAATCCTCCCTTAATCACTGCACTGGATGATAAGGTGGTGGATAAGACATCGAACGGCATTAAACGGGCCTGTTCGACAAAGTGGTTTTCCGTTAGACTCCGAGGTCATCCGAGAACACATGGGGGATCAGTGTAAATCCCCAGACCTATCTTAACTGAGTGTCAGGCATCCATTAGCCTGAGAAAATTAAGTCTTGGATTTTTTGTGGTCATAAATGTATTATAACTTAATTTCCATTACTGATATATTTTTTGCTTAAAAAATGAGATGAACACTTGTGCCACATTTATCCAACAGAGAGAGTGAGAGAGAGAGAGAGAGAGAGAGAGAGGGAACGAGAGAGAGGGAACGAGAGAGAGAAAGTGAGAGAGAATGAGGGAGATGGAGCAAGACAGTGAGAGGGAGAGAGAATGAGAGAGAGGGAATGTCATAGAGAGAGAGGGGGATCTGTTGCTTATGTGTTTTCCAGGCTCTGGGGATTACAGCAGCCCATCTGAAGCTCTTTTGCCCAGGATGTTAAGTTACAGAACGAGGATAACTGACCTCTGCTCATCTTGTGCACATAGATCCCAGCATAAGCTTTTACATTTAAATGCTAGCCGCCACCCCCCTTTCTGCTACTGACAGTACAGTATTGCTTTCTGCATGTCGCTCCTCGTATGGCTCCTAAGTCTGCCCTTAGTGTTACTTTCTGGTTGCTGAAGAATTTCTGGGTGCAGTCGTAAATTCCTGAAATTTTTACTACAGTCAGATTGCAAGAGTTACATGCCGGAAATGGAGTGCAGGCGACCGCTCTGGTGGTGGGTTCGCTCACAACCCTAGTAGAAAAATGGCAGAACTGTTATATAGTGAGAACAGAAAAGAGTAGCTGCTTCTTCTCCGCATTTATGATATGGCCACGTGGGATGATCTTGGCGGAGGACATTTTGAAAACGATTTCTGGTCCAAGCTGGGCCGGGCGATTCTGAATCCCCTGGTTTGGTCAATACAGAGATTAAAGAAAACGGTTATCCTGGGTTTTGCTGTGTTTGACACACTGATGGGTAAACAGGAGAAAATGTGCCTTGGGATGACTGTAGATATGCTCAGCAGAGCCGATCCTTGGTTCCAGAGCCGACTTGGTGCCATGGTACAAATGCAAACGTAAATGTTTATATGTGAAACTTCATGGAACAGATGGAGGATTTTTTTCCGAATTCCCAAATTTGTGTGGATTCAGTTGTGACACTCCCGCACTTGTCCTTAGTTGCATCCTGAAATGCTTTCCCCAAGTCCTGACTGCCATGTCCAAGGTGTAAGACAGGGAGCGCCTATAGGGCACAGGTGTGGGAACCTCACTGCAGGGTCTGAACAAGCTTTATGGTCAACCCACATGTACCTTTGCCCACCTGGACCAAGGGTGAGGGAAGATACCGTATGATTCCTTCAGGATGTACTGAATAGCAACACGTTTTATTGTGTAACTGAGCCTATTCTCTTGTATTTTACCTGCCTGTAATTTTTTTTGTTTGTTTTTAGAAGAAACGTCTTTCCTTTTCTAGCTTGTTTTTAAATGCACAAGCTATTAAGGTTAGTATATGTTTGATTACTTAGATGAAGATTAGCAATATCCATTATAACCACTAGGGGAGCTGTATTCAAACTAAACAAAAAGTCCTGGCACTGAATCTCAGTGGGTTATTGCTGTTGTATGTCGTAAAGACCCGAGCAGCTGACAAATTCAAAGCAGATTTTAAAAATAAAGTTAAACAGAACAGGAGAGGATGTTTGCAAACAGTTAATTGTTTCGCTGCCATTTAATTTGCATGTGGAGAGATGGAAGGAACCGCTGGGAATATTTAGTTATTTTTTTTGTTTTTAAGGAAGCTTTTACGGGAAGAATCCACAGCTGTTTATTCAGAACTCCATAGTTGGGGTCATCCGTGGGCCAGTGATATATAGAGAGCAGAGCGTCAGTTCTCAGTCACAGCATTGGACTGTCCCAGAAGGCCAGCGTGGCCGCTCAGCAGGCCCTGCTACCTGTGGCGGCTGGGGTTTGCCGGAGGACGCGGTTATGACCCGCACTACTCGCCTGCTTCAGCTTCGCCTTCGAATGAGCTGTTTTGTCTCCAGGCCCGGTGTGGAAACGGGACACGGAGCTCTGGGGGCGTGGGGTGTTGGCAGCTCTGGAGCTGTGTGCGGCGTGTGATGAATAGCATCACCGAGCAGTGAGCATGGCCGCTCTTGGTGCAACACAGACAGTTCCCCGCAGCTCACATGTAGTCGTGGGTACCACTCTGAACCGCTACGCTCAGGAGTAGCTCTGTAACAGACAGTCTTTTGTTCCTGTATTTATATGTGTCTTTCTTCCCTAAATCTCCAACACAGCAGTGGTGAAAGGTAGACTTTTTTGTCTCGAATGGTTGCCATTCACATTATGCCGGAAGCCAAACATCTTTGCATTAAGAGTTACCTTTGAGAGGGTCTGGTTTATGGGATGTGATATGGTTCATTTAAGCTGTAACTTGTTAGATAGGGTACCACTTTTTTGGTGCACCATGAGAAAAAGTGATTAGAGGTATCTGTCAGTCAGATGCCTGTAAAAGTTTGTCCATGTGCTTTGGAGAACCTGCCCAGGTTGTTGTATTTCTGTCTGGTTTAGATTAGACCCTGTAACGCCCCCCAGCCCCATGCCAGGCTCCTGTCCCACTCTGTGTAGCTGCTGAGCGTGCTAACAGAGCTCATGCTAAAGCAGACTCTTCCACAGAACATATCTTGCCACATGCCTAACGGGATTCTGGGCCAACATGCCAGATCCCATTCTCCCTTCCTTCCAGTGGTGACTGGGCCATTCAAGACTGTCGTCAATCCTTTCATCAAGAGGTCTGTGTCTGAATCTCTGCCAGCATCGAGGGGGAAAGATCTTTATAAATTCGACTCTTTCATAGATGAAGTTAATTCATTTGATATTTTAGCTGTTTGGCTTTTTGCTTCACATAGGGTGCAAAATTCAAATTAAATTGTACAGTTTCTCTCATATTACAAACGTTAGTATGTTTCTTGGCTTGCATGTACTCTCACTGTGTGTGACTTTGGTTTTTCTATATAGCACAGTGTTTTCTTCTGAAATTTGGATCCTGTGACTTAGCAGTGTTTTACACTGGGTGTTAAACTGCTTGGCTATTTTATATAAGAGGTTGTCAAGTTTAAAATGACCCTTTTTAACATTAAAATAGAATATATACATACCAAAATGTATAAAAAATATTAAATATCATGGCAGTGCCCATTTCTACTCTGGGTATAAAATGAATAGGATCACTGTTGTTTTTATTATGCAATTTCCCTAGTGGCCCTTGTGCGTTTCTTGCAGAACTGGGTGACATCACTGTATCGGAAGTGAAAGAATTCAGGCATCCAGCCTGATCGAGCATTCCCTCCATAGTGATGAAATGCAAAATGCTACCATGTTTTTCACTCTTATGTGGGAAAAAAACGGATCATTCCTGTTGTGGTTCTGTGAAATATTTGTAACAGTACATCAGGAAATGTATATGAGCCTGGTAATGTTTTAGAAAATTTGAATTTCTTGGTCAATTTGAAATTGTAGCTGAGTTTTATAGAAAATTACGGCTGTGTGTTGCTGTTTGCGCTTGTGTGTATAACGAAACGCTAATGCATGTACAGTATGCGCGCACAACGTTGTAATATTGATTGTTTGATTGTATTTCAGCCCCAGAGTGTTCTTTTTTTCTGAAGGCCTTTATGGTTCTGTGAAACCAAATGATGTCATCTGAGCGCAATTCATCCGTACTACAAACGCCTTCCCAAGAACAGCTTAATAGTCGTATTTTCGGCAAACCCTCCCCATCCCCGTACTTGTCATGTCAGGTATTACATATGATAATGCGCTATCCCGTAACAAGACGCGGGTCTACAGTTCGGACTTGGGCTTGTGGTTTTGGAGAAGAAAAAAAATTTAGGTGGTATTTTGATATTCGCACGGTGATCGTCTGTTAGTCGGTAGCGAAAACTCAAATGTAATATAGCAGGAACGTGGCGCCTTAAATGAGAAAAAATATCAGCATTTGTTTTTGTTCTCGGAAATATGGCTATGTTTATTGTATACAAAATACAAAATTAAACGGCAATAATAGTTATCATATCATAACTGTATAGATCATAATACATTTTTGTATAAAAGTTTATTATTCGGTAAATGCTAGTAGGCTAGTATCGTAATGTTGCTGTTTTCTGATCACATTTGCGTTAGTACATTAGTACATGCATATCAACGAACAGTTTCAAGACGCCACTTTTGTGGAATATGCATTCCCGCGGTAGTGTATTATTCCTCAAGAAAACATTTAATACTGTATCCTAATTATGGAAGGACTATCCCAGGAGGGATTACTGGCTAATCCCCTCTCGCGTGCTTAGGATGGAGTGGATTAGCTGTGTATTGTCTTGTGTTTTTTTTTCTTCAAGTGCCCCTTCGGGCTACTGCACAATTGGCTCTGCACCTTTCAGACATGTTATTTTACATGGGAGGGGGCCCGCTTGTAATTGAAGGTTTCCAGCCGACATGTGAAGGATAACATGCCATTAGCGGGGAGATCGTTATTCTGAAATCCTATTAAATACACGGCGAACACAGGACGCGGCCGAACAAAATGGGGAGCCTCGACTAATTTCTAAGAATTGCGTGTCTGCGACATTTATCCGATATTTAACTGAACGGCGGGCGACGTTAAATCAAAGTCATCTAACACAATTATTATTCTGGGTGTAGCCTACTTCGAAAATGAACACATAATTTACTGTTCTTTTCCTACATAATAGACATGTTAATAAGCACAGTACAAATTCGTTTACTTCCATTACCATTATTGATATTAGTATTTTCACTGATTCGCTGAAATGCATACGATAAAACAGTAACTATGTGTAAATACGTGCATATATTTTATTGCGCTGTATATAATATGAAGTATATTTAATTATATATACTATGAATTATAAATTGTGTGTGTGTGTATATATACATATTAGATAGTATTAACCCCCAATTCTGATGTGTAGCCTATATTGATATTTTATATTGATATAAGAATGTGCTACTCAATAAAGACTGAAAATACACGGCATATAGATTTTGTTATTTTAGTATTTATTTTCTGTACATGATACATTAGAATTAAAATAAGGAAAAGCACTGTCGCATCTGAATGGTATATTGTAGGTTAAAAGACTGCGATGCTCTGGTTAGAAAATGCTTTACGTAGTCAGCGCAGAGAAAGAGAGAGAGAGAGAGAAAGAGAGGAACTGGGGGAAGTCGAGTCGGCAGTTTCTAAAAGCCGTCCACCAGCACAATGAAGGAGCGCTCTGGGAATTGAAACCAAAACCCACTTGTAATCTTGCAAGAGTATCCAGCATAATTGGCTGAGCAACCTAGATTAAGATTGATGAGACATTAAAGTGGCTCCTCGGAGTTGAGAAGATCGATAAATATCCCAATTTCAAGAGCTCTCTAGCGTGCGAGAAGATACGGCGATCAGGGACACGGCGGCCTGAGTGTGTAGTAACATACTGCCGCGCTCTGAACGGAGCACGGAGGATGGGGAGCGCTGGTGTGGTCGAGACTGAGACATTAAGTGATCAAAATTATACAAGCAATGCCCCCCCCCCCCCAAAAAAAAACAAAACAAAAAGTGGTTACGCCCAAAAAACTTACTGGCAAGAGAAAATCTTATTTTTGCAAGCTTTGCTATTTGGGGAAAGAGAGGTTTGTTTTGGATTTATTTATAAAGCAAGCCGTCATGTACCTCCCCTCAGTATCTCCACTCAGTCAAATAAAATCCAGATATTATATGCCTATAACCATGTGCAAATTACCTTAACTGAATTTATATTTAAAACCCCTATAATAATAATAAGCTGGTTAAAAAAGATATTTGGCCATTTTGATGAATGGCATTTTATTTATTTGATTACCCGTTTTATTGTCTATGTTAATGGCATTATAGCGTAATGTTTGATATAAATGCAGTTTTAAATTTCGCTATGTCAATAATTAATTAGAACCCATAGGTTGACTTATTATCGGTGTAAAAACTGTAATATTCGGCCAGTGATCTAATGAAAGCTTATCCACTATTTCTGTTCTGTCATTTATTTTCATCGAATTCATAATTAATCTCTTTAAATGCCTGACAATAAAGCTTACGATTTGTTTAATTTACTCAGAGTTTCCGGGGTAATGTAAGTACACGCTTATATTTTGATCCGCTCGATCTCAAAAGTACCCAATTCTATATTTTATACATTATTTATACAATTTCTTTTAACGTTAGACTAGTTAAAATATCTGATTAACCTCAGAAGGACATCAGTTAGGGTACATCTTGTAACATTTAAGCCTGATTGAAATTAAGTTAAACGTGTGGAATAAAATCCTAGAGACAGTCGCATATTTAGTTATCGGGCTTTGTATTGGTGGATATTTCGTGTGCTTGGAATAATTCGACAGAATATGCGAATTGTAGACCTATGTGATTTTATGTTGCTGATGTTTTGCAGGCCCCGTGGTGCTGAGCACGCCGGCCCAGCTGATAGCCCCGGTCGTCGTCGCGCGCGGTACCCTCTCCATCACAACCTCTGAGATCTACTTTGAGGTGGACGAAGATGACCCCGCCTTCAAGAAGATCAGCGCCAAGGTATGTTTTCAAACATCTCTGTTTTGTTTGGCTTCGCTGTAGTGTTGTACTGACATTTTTCATGCGTTTACATGCTTTTATTATTTTAGCTTTGTATTGCGGTGCGAGTTCAGTTTGATTAACCGGGAGCTTTAAACGGACAATAAGGAAAGAAAAAAAAAACTTAAACGGGGTAAAACCGCGATGAAGACCACTCTGTGTGTGCTTCTTTTGCATTTGGAAAAAGTGAAAAAATGTCCACTATACCAGAAAAAAATTAAATTATTTTTCATTTTTGCATTGTGTTTTTTTTTTACCTCAACCATTTGCAATTTATGTAAGTTTATGAAATCATTCTTTTACAGGCGACATACAAAAAATATCAGAGCATAAGAAATCGTCTTTTTAATGAGTGTTGGCACATATGAGCGTGTTAAATGTATATACTTTCTTTGAATAAGGCACTTTGTTTTATTCTTATGGCTATTTTCGCGTTTATTTTTTTTAATCTTCCTCACAAACTTGCTTTAAATCACCCAGCAGTTTTCAACCGAAATTGGACGGGAACACATTGGCGTAGACGTCCCGTCGCGCTAAAATCTTTAAATTAAAATATGTATGGGATTGACTTCAGGGCTACGCGTATATTCGGTGAAGTATAATTCAGATAAGTGGTAATAAGTGTTTCAGCATGATAATGGATAAATCATTGCATATATGCAACAAAACAATTAATATGGTTCAATACGAACATCATAAAGCCTGATTTGTATTTGTGTCATTTTTTGGCCTGAACAAGCTACATCAAGATTCACTCACTCTTTCTTCTCAGCTTAAAAACACTGTTTTACTGGATTTTTTTACTTATAAGAAATACCCTAAACAGTGGATGTATGTTTTATTAAATTATATATATTATATAGATGCAAATACCGAAAAAATCACGGATTTTGTAGACATTAACTGGAATCATCTTTTGGACACAAATAATGCTTGAATTTTTATTAGCTTTTTAAATAAATTCAGGAACAGAAAAAAATCAAGTCACCAAATGTTATATCCAGTGTATCTCAAGTGCATTTTTCTCAAATATATATATATATATTTTTTTTTTTTCAGGCATTAATGATAAGCAGAATCAGAACAAAAATGTTCGAATATATGTAAAATTGGAATTCAAGTATATTTATGGAATGTTTTAAAAATGAACAAAGAGTACCGTCAGAATGTAAACTTTTTTTTAAAAGATGACTCACTTCCCATTGACAATAGACAAAGCAAAATATTGATGTAAGCTACTTTAGGTTGATTTCTTTTCTACCAGAAAAAAGTCTGGGTTTCCATAAACAGATGAACTTCTATTTACGTGTCACAAAACAACATTCACAATTTCAGACCACTTGAAACACAATCTATTAATGTACGTTTATACAGTATAAAAATGTACAGTAAGATTCTGCCAAGGCTTTTGCGGAATTTTATGTTCATTCTAATTACCAAATACCTGTATTACTGATACCGGGAACTGAAAATTATAATTACCATTTTAGTTGATTTGATTGTTGGCATGTATTGCTCCCAAATTGCAGCGATGGTATTTTCTTACATAATTGGCCATCTGAAAGTCTTTAGTATGTCATAATCCATAGGCTATTTCGTATACACTTTACAAAACATGGATTAAAACAGTAGTGCTTATTTTTGTTTGTGTAGTCCTACGTTAAGAGCGTCATCCTTTAGGCCTCTGAACACTGGTTAACTCTAGGGGCGTATACTCGCGTTTGCAACTCGCTGATTTTATTATTATTACTATTTTTCACCTCAGAGTTTTTCCAAGCTTTTTGGGTTGGTGAGAATTTCTCTCGCCAATCGCCAGGTCTGTTTGGCTGCGTTCTCCAGGGCCGAATGGGGCTTCCCCTGAAAAAGGTCTAAGTTGGGCAAAAAGTAATGCGGGCACCTTCTGCACTGTAAGCATGAGATGAGCTGTAATAAAATCCCATTCAGTCGATCTCCGAGGCAGTTCTCGTCCCAGTCCGACTCCCGCGGATGCTTTTCGCACTCATAGGAGACCAAAGTTTTCATGTGGTAGTTGTTGAGGGGCTGTCCCGGGAGTTCAAGGTGACGGTCCCGCAATGTCTTCAGGACGGACAGGCATTTCTTCCTGCAGCCCCCTAAGAGGAGTCGGTTCTCCGCCTCCGCGAACTGTAAAACCCAGGCGTCGCTCTCTGCCGAGCTCTGCTTCCCGTTTAGAGAGTAGCATTCCTTAGATAAAAGGTTAAAACCTTCGGCTTTGACCTCTGCAACTCTGTTCGGTCCCGGCCAGGGAATGTGCGGCAGGGGCCAGTGTGCCGCGCTCCGCGGCCATATCCCAGTGCACTTGAATGCTGGAGTGATTTGAACTACGTATCGGTCTCTGATGCGCAGTTTCACTTCGCTGGTATCTGCGACCATCTTTACCACATCTCTGTAGCTGCACTTATCCACCGCCTGTGCCACCAATGTCTGAAAGCGCGATCTGATTTTGCGGGCCGAGAGATACCCAGAGGCTGTGATGAACTCGACCCAGAGCGACATACTCCTCTTGCGACCGTCGCTGAGCTTCAGCACAGCGCAGCCTGGTAGCGAGCCGTCGTCCACGAAGTTAAACACCCCCATCTGATTTAGGTAGAGAACCACCTCGAATTCGGTCGGCGAAATCACCTCCAGACCTTCGAATCGGTTTTCCATTTCGTTCAGGGAGCTGATGAATCGGGGCTCCTGCACCTCAACCTCCTTCAGGACGTCCGACACCACCTTGCACACTTCCCTGATCGTCTTGGAGATGGCCGCCTTCCGAGACTGGCATTTCTCGTTGTAGTATTTGTTCAGGTGATACACCAACTTTGCCTGAGCGGCTATCATATTCGGGCAGAGATCCGGGTTGTATACCGGAGTCTCGCAATACGCCGAAGGATCCAACGCGGCTGTTTGTACAGGAGCCAATTTTAGAGAAGAAAGTAAGCTATTTAAAAGAAAAAAGATGATATATGTGTTTTGGAATCAGTTTTTACGTGCTCAAAGCACCAGCGCGTTAATCTTCTTGATCAGAGTCATTAGTTTCTTTTTTGTTTTTCGGTATGCAGATGTTATAGTAAGTCCTTCCGATTTTGGAGTGGCGAGCAATAATCAAAAGTCCACGGCGGGCACTGAGATGTGCCACTCGTTCGACTTTTCAGTAGTCAAAACCGCCTAGTTATTTACTCTGTCCTTGCTTATCGGGAAGATGGGGGGGGGATCATTTAAAAAAAAGTGCCAGGTGCCTTTTGAGAGTGGCTGCGTTGAGTGCTGCCGGTGTCGCTGTGTTTAAGAGCGCCGAGTGTGGAAATTATAAAGAGAGGGCTGTACATGGGCAGGGCCAATCGCTGTCGGGTGCGTCACCGGCTCTGCTTTATCGGCGACAAATGAATCCCTGCCTTTTATATACGGCTAAATCTAAAGGTAGGATTATATTGGGCGGCGGAAATACACCTACACTTTGGGAATTGGAGGATAGTTTATTTCCCGGCCAGTTTTTCTAAGCGTCGTGCGTGTTTTTACTGGTTAGATGTTTGCAGTTTGTGTATAAATGTGTGAGGGTCTCCAGCATATATTATTTTGTTTTAGTTTAGCCTTTATTGTATGTAATATGTGTTTGTTTAAGAGATGTGGTACATATATGCAATTTACTTTGCTTGCTCAGTAGGTTTACAGTCGCTGTATGAAAATGTAGATTTCAGTACAAGTTTGGTAATAATGGATTATAAATTCTTTTTTTTTTAATCCCTGTGTGTGATTTTTTGTTATTCTGCTAAGATTAAATCTTTTACGTATTGCTGTAGTGTAGGCGACATTGTGTATATTATAGGTTTATCTTAGGGTCTATTTTTTGCAGTTTGCATATATATTATTTTATTTTAAATTATTTTTGATTGTAATTAGGATAATTATAGCTAATAATATGATTAATAAATTTGTACTTGATGGTATTACTAATTTAAGATATTACTTGAATTAGTTTATTTCTTGCTTGATTATTTGTATATTTAAATAATATGCCGGAGAACTTAAAAATATTGTTTTAAATAATAGGATCGGAGAATAAAATTACTCTGGATTTCATTTTTGACTTTAGGAAAGTAGACCTCGGAAATGCGAGTGTTTTCAGAATTATTTAGCAATTTTACGCCCTAATTGAGGCGTTTTATCCATTATTTTTGGTAGCTGCTATTTTTGTTAGTTATTCCTTATTTTATGTCATATTTACTTTCCGATACAATATTTACATTTACAAACAAGCGGTGTCGTTTATTTAGTCTTTTTTTTTAGCTTTTTTATTAAAATGTAGTGTTTGTTATAAATTCATAAAAAGATATTTTAGAAATTGTATCGCTATGTTTATTATGTCGCTATGTTTACCATGCCGTTCGAAAGCCGTAGAATTTTATTTCTCAATCCGCACCGATAATTTGATTCCTGCGATTCGTTCCTTCTTATAAATAAAAAAATTGTAGCTTTCAGTTAAATTATATTCCGGTGAGAAATGGAGAAAAAAGAAAGTGTATTTTAATTCCATTTAATTGTTTTTTTTATTTAAAAGAAATGAACCCCCCCCGCCCTTTTAATTTGAACAAGCATAAATGGCTTGACTAATCTTGTTTGAGGATGGCTGCTATAATTTACATGGAATTCATCATATACATTATTTGGAATTAATTTTATGATGAGAAAATATCTCGATGAGCCGAAAGATATTTCTCAAATTACTCAGAATTAAAATTTCAACATAAGATCACAATATTGTGTTTCACAGAAGTTTTCAAGAGCGATGATTTAAATTCTTGTACAAAGTTATGTATTCATATTATGGCATATCTAAAAAGAAAAAAATACATATGTGTGTATATATATATATATATTGTATATCATAATGATTATATAAATAACCGACAGTTTAAAGTATATATTGGTCTATATATAATTTCTACTAAGATGTTTTGAGCCCGGAATAATACGCGTTTCCATTTTTAGCGTGTAAAAAATATCTCGTTTGATATTTTAAATTAACGGCCTTCTCATATGCGGTGTGCCTCGGGTTACAGTGTAATCCATCCCTTTATGCTGTTTTTAAATCTCTTATGTTCCTGATCAATTTTAATGAATGTGTTCACGCAAATATATGTGAATTAGCGATTCCTTATTTCATTTGTACTGTACTTGCTAAGTTATGTACGTTTTTTAAAAACGTGTTTTATGCGTTTGTGTTTGAGCGTGTGCTTCATTCTGTGAGGTGAACAGCCCCACAGCTTCTGCAGCTCGCGCTGTACAAACCCTGTTACTATTCCTCAAGCGTCCCTGCCTGACACGGCATGGTTTTGCTTCCAGTGTTACCGTGTGTGTCACGTGAGACGCTTAAAGGGGTATCATTCTTAGCCGCAAAGCAGACACATATTTTTTTATTTCTTAAAAAAAAATAAAAATAAACTAGACATACCCACAGAGACACAGGGCTCAGAAACAAAACGTGCATGGCGAAGACGGCCAAAGAGTGCAGACCAGCATTCACAGTTACTGTGGAGACAAACCCCCTTGGGCGAGTTCCTGTATTACTGCAGCATGACTGACCTGCTGTATTAGTGCCATACAGCCAACTGTTAAACAGAAAGCACACCCACATTTTCCTTTGCTTCCAGACACAAGGAAATCAATATCTATGACCTAGGGTCCCTTAAAAGCTGGTTTTGATAGCGTGTTAAAGTGATGGTGAAGCCAGTAAGGCCCCAGTATGTGTGACCAATCCTTGCGCAGTACTTCTATCGCTCTGCATGTCAGTGGGGCGCCTAGATTAGTAAGCAGTTCATGGTCGCTTGTCATATGTACCTTTCTGACTAAACGCGGGTGGTTCGAGTCACCCTGATGCAAACAATATTTTTATTTTTTTTAACCTGCCCCACCCCTGAGATTCCAGGGGGCTGTTTGTGTGGCACAGAAGGGGCTGGGAAATATGAACCAAAGCTGAATAGGTGCCTTGCTGCAAAAACTCGATTCGGGGTGTCGGTCTCTCACACTGTCACACGCACACACATACATGCGCACACACATGCAATCGTACAAGCCGGTACTTGTGTTTATTAGAAACAGGCTTGGAACCGTGTTGAATGTTACTTTATAGTGCTGCTATCAGATAAGTATTTCACACCTCTTTTGCAGTAGAAACCATTTTCCGGACTGTTCCTTCAGTGACAGGGGCTGTTGATCTGTGTCACCCTCCACGGGTCGTCTAGTCAGCCAACGCATCCTGACTGCGTCCGTTTCCAGCCACCGCCCCAGAGCTGACCAGGGCTTGCAAACAGCTTGGATCACTTGTGAATAAGTGCAGACAGTCTGTTGTATGTGCGTGTGTGTACGTGTGGGGGGTGGTGGGGTAGTAGGAGTCAGTGTAGAGTCTCATATACCATGTCCTTATGGAGAAGAACCTTAGACGGAAGGTCCTCTCGGCGGGTCCTATCTGTGTGTAGAGTCGGCTTTGACGGCCGTCTTCATATTTGCCCCATTTTCTTCAATCTCTGCCTTTGACGACTTATGGATCTTTACTCTCCGAGGTCTGAAATCTTGTTAATAGTGTGGTCACAGCATCTAACATAACACTCAGCACTACAAGTAATGTCAAACTTAATTCTCTGATCTGGACCTGTATTTGCACTTTCTTCGTTTTATGCTTGTATTGCATTGCATTGTATATTAATAGCCTTCTTTGTGTGTGACAGTGACTGCAATGTTGCCCTTCCAAGTATGCTATTATTATGAGTTTATTGTTTTAGTCTGCCTTTTTAAATCTGTTTTTTTTTTCTCTTTTGTGCACCTTTGGGCACATTAAGCCGTTAGAAGGTAAACAAGCTGTGTAGTTTTTGTTCCGAGTGTAATGTTGTTCTTGCAGTAACCCCCGAAGAGGAGAGCAATCTCGAAAGGCTCGCGCTGTTGCAGACCGCTCCGAAGTGTTTCAGAAGGCATTGTTTCCAGTTTTTTTGGTTCTTATTCCCCCTCTCCTTTTGTATTTTTTTAATTGCCGAAAGTTTCCTGAAATTTACAATCTGTGAAACGCCAGTATACGAGGGATGTCTGAATTAGTGTTCAGTTTACATTGAGGCTTGTCATGAAATGCCCGATCAGTCAGTAGGGTCCGTGTATGACGGCCGTCGCTTCTGTAATACTGACAGCTGCGGCTTGGTCGGCGGAGACTGTAAGCGGTATTGGACGTGTTCATCCCGGAGTAAATTAACTCCCACGTGGGAGAAACTTAGTTGGACTTGCCCCCGCCACCACCATTACACCATTAAACGACGTGTAAGTGCCACTCTAAGGAACTGTCAAACCTTTCACAGTCTCGGAAACGTGCCTATCGGGATTAAGATCAATCGGTCCTTCTAACTGAAGGAATTTCCTGTCGAATATTCGGTCTTTATCTTATTTTCAGCAATTAACATTTCCTTTTTCGCTTTAAAGGTGTTTTTCCCCCACCACATTCATGTGTTTAATTTCTGGAAATCGATAATTAGCACTGATTGTGAGATGTATATTGTTTCGGGATTATTGTTTTGCAGTCATAAACGCCGACTGGTGTAACCAGAGCCAGCGTTGTGGATAAACTGAGAATGGAATGAAGTATATGCATTTATTTGTATATGCAAAATTTATTTTGTATTCACGATCATATTTCTATCGATGCATAGCAAGCCAATCCACTGGAACCACGAGGTACGTTTATTAATTAAGATACACACCCAGACTAGTGTTCATCGTGGTATTTGAGTCTCGGGATGGTGATGTTTTAAGTGATACAGTTAGTGTGCAGGGTTGGTGGGGTACGTGTTTAATATTTCATCTTCCCCTTTGGCCTGACAGCACCTTCCCCTGCCCCCTTGTGGATCGTCTCCCTTAATTTGTTTTATTTTTCATGCGGCGCTCACCGGCCCGTCCCCGGAGTGCTCATCACCGGAGTCCGCGTAGCCGGAGGCGTCTGCAGGTCTTGTCAAGATCAGCAGAACAGGCAAAAGCCATATGTGGTTAAGGCCAGAACACAAAGGAGATCGGGTGGTGGGGGGGGGACTTTTCTTTGGTGTGCCATTGTATGGTGGGGGGAGAGGAGAAAACACAGAAATTAATTAAATGTCACTGCTCGGGAGACTCAATTGCTACCCCCCCCCCCAACTTACCCCCAATATGGAATGCTTGTCAGCTTTTCTGATAAATGACCGCATGAATTTGCATAGATTTAACGTTAATACTGTTTAGTTTTATTTATTAAAAACCGGTTTACATAATAATGCAGAAAATTAGCGTTACGCCTCGCGCTCCGAAAGCCGGGAGCACGGTGACTGACGGGCAGTGATGGATCTTCGGCGCGCCCCCCGATCCCTGCCCTGACCCCCGTCCAAGCCGTCGGGCCGCAGTCGGGTATCTGAAACTCCACGATCGCACTTTACCACTTCTTGCGCTACTTGCTAACCGACAGCAATGAGGAAGGCATGTGTCGCGGATGGGACAGGAACGCTCGGTCATTGACTCATTGTTCTCTCGCTTACCTTTCCACCAGAGTTATTTTTACACACACACACACATATATAATGTATTTATTTGTCTATTTATTTATTTATTTATTTATTTTTGGTGCGTGAGTAACCTTGTGAAATAAAAACTTTATGTTTAAAAGCTGCTGCTTGTGTTTCCATTGGATAGGGAGGATGCTGGGAGCGGCGTCCTGTTGTGGCGCCGCAATTAATCTTAACTTGTCTATCAGTTAATTGTCATCGTTTACCAGCTGACCTGATGGTGCACATCCGCAAATCATTCAGGGATCACTCAGAAAACCTCCTCTTTAAACGGGCCCAATTAGACAGACGGTAGGCAAAACAGGAAAAGCCTAAGCGAACTACTGAAAAATATATATGAGCTTGGAAGGGCCGTTTCCCCCACATTTTTATTGGGGGTGGGGTAATGAATTGCTGTTGGCCATGCCCATGATATGAAATTGGGTCATGTGACCCAAATAAAGAATGAAGGCTTCATAATTGCCAGTCCTTGAGATCTGAGGTGCTGGTGCCAACTGTCAGAACCGGGGCTAATGATGACAAATGCTCTCTCTATGCAGATTGCGGCGCGGCTGGGCTGTGGGGAGGAAGAGAGAGCAGGCGTGTTGGGGGGGGGGGTGTCGCAGGCCAGGTCTGGGGGGAGGGAGCATGGTCAGACCCTGGGCAGCACTGAACATGTCAGGAACACCACACAATTAAAACAAAAACACATAGCTCACAAGGAACTTATCATTGTGGAATGACTAAGGTCTTTTTTCCCTACACAATGCTTCTTTAAAACAATCGTATATGTAATTATATTATGTACACGTGTGTGTGTGTGTGTGTGTATATATATATATATATATATATATGTGTGTGTGCATGTATGTATGTAGCATAAAAAATTTAGTCGATATCTATATTTGACCGGGCAACATACAGTTTTATCAGTTAATTTATTGTTCCTGTTAACCAATTAATGAGAACAGATTGAAGTTCGGCATAATTTTCTCTCTCTCTCTACACACACACACACACACACACACACACACATATATATATATATACATACACACAGTATAAATAACATATGATTGTAGGTGTCAGATAAAGGAAGCTAGTGTGTTTCTCGCATGTTGCCCCATGTGATGATGCAGCAGAACCCCAGCCTCGTGGCTTCGGGGGACCGCGTGCTTCAGTCTTTACCCGAGCATCACTATTTCGTACCGGCTAGAAAAACTGTTAAATATTAACTAAAACCCATAATGCAGTCCTAAGGTACAGGTCCATAAAAATGGATTTCTTGAAACCTGTGTTAAAGAGGAGATGACCAGAACAAAAGCACTGTAGTAGTAATCCTCCTAATTAAGGTCAAGCAAAAACAAGAGTAAGTTAAATTGCCAGTAAAAAAGTAGAACTATTTATTAAACTAAATAATAGTTTATTTCTGGTGAGTTAAGTTCATAAGTAGCACACACAAAAGGAAGACTATTTTAAGCAACTTTTTTGTTTGCCCAAGGCTGTTGTAGAGTGAATTAGTGAATTAAGAGCCTTTATCTACTTCAGCGGAGTTGCGCTCCATCAAAATTTCGCTTTCTGAAAAAAAGGGGCTCATTAGATTTTGCGAAAAGCTGCATTGTGGTGGAAGGCCATAAATCTGATTTCACTTAGGCTGCCGCTGGCCCCCTTAATAAAAGAGCAAGTCCTGTCTCTGCCTGCACAGATTTCCCCAATTTGTTGCTTGAGTGCCTCTTGAAAGGAGTCCCACTTCACACAAAGGGGGGGCTCTCCTCTTTTTGTTTGGTTTTGCCCCATCTGTGTCATCTGGTGGTGCGCGGGCGCGCGAGGGGGCGGCCCCTCCGCCAGCCGTTTTATGGACTCTCCGGGGCGGCGGCGGGAGTTCATCAGCGTGCCTGGCCCATTGTGGCCCTCACGCAGCTGACACGTGTGAATGGGGCCCTACCATATTGGGGGGTAATGTCCTCTAATGAAGCTGGCCCCTCCTGTCTGTGCCTACGGAGTCAGTGCAGGGTGGCTTCATGTCTGTGACACAACCAACGCTTGTAGCATTATCGGGGAGCCAGGCCCCACTCCCTCCCCACAACAAAAGGAAAGTCCTAATATCATGCGTTGCTTTCAGGCTAGCAGGATGCGTGATCTTCACCACACCATCGCAGGGTCGGCCTGCACAGACGGGCAGGGTGGGGGGGTACTGCCACATAACGCTCCAGCGCAGTCTAGTGGAAAGGCATGCTCACGCGACCGCTCCATGCGCCCGGGCTGCTGTCACTGAAAAGAGAAGGAGAAGTGGATTGTGGGAAGATGGGGGGGGCATGGATCAGACTGGTGGACATGGACCGGGTCAGTGATTGCAGGTGATGTGGTCTATCCTTGTTTTTTTCCTCCTTTGGTAAAAGAAAAACAGGGAAAACATGGCTGTTAAACACGGTCTCAGCTCTCTGTCAAATGGGATGCTGAAAGATGCTTAAGGTAAAATTAATGGTTAGAATCTTCTACCCACACGAGTTTTCATAAAGAAAGACATGATGGGAATTTTAACATGGGGTAATTGGTCCCTTTTTTACCTGATTGTGGGAGTTCTTTGCCAATCTTGGGAGCACTGGAGCAATAGCCTCTAAAGCACCTCTAAATCACGCCTGTTTGCCAGCAGCAATGGGTGTCTAGTGTCTGTCAACCCCCCCCCCCACCATGCGCCCCCGGGTATGTTTACCTCAGCAGACCCTCCCCTGACAGCTGGAGACGTGCAGAGCAGTTGCCCTCCGTCCGCATGGTGGGCTGCGTGTGGGGATGATCATGTGTCTGTCCCATGCCGGGGTGTGCGGTCGGCCCAGTTTTGCAGATGCCCCGCGACAGTAGAACGGTCGCCTCTGGCTTTGCCTGGCCACGGTGCTGGTTCAGAGGGCTGCCCTGGTCTTTCCATACCCTCACTTCAGTTTGTCAGCCTCAGCTGATGGGCTGACTGAGTAACCCGGGCCGGAGCAGTACCTGAGGGTGCCCTTCAGCTTCGGAGCAGCCCTGATACATGGCGCGCACCATCCTGAGGCTCCTTTTTCCTGTACCCTGGATACTTAGCCCCAAAAGCATCCAACCTACCTTGGTTAAATGGGTCGGGGAGCCGTGGGCAGGGTGGGCAGAATCGCTGGGGGCTCCTCACAGCGTGGTGGGGGGGGGTGTGGTGAAAAAAAAGGAAAAAATGTGGAGCTTGCGTGGTACCTAGTTGGAATTGCGATGATTTGATTACGGCGTCAGTCGCGGCTGTCTGGCAGGGCCCTCGCCGGCTCCGGAGTGCCACAGCCGCACCGCTGACACCGTCTAACGAAGGGGGATTAGGCGTTTACAGGAGCCGTCATGCGACAGGCCCGGCTGAGGAGGCGGCTCTCTGCAGCGCCAGCCCACGTAATGAATGATTGACAGGGGTTTGCGATGGTGTGCGTGTGGGGGGGGGGGTGGGGGGGCGCCAGCTGAGGCTTTGCCGCGACGCCTGCCGCACCCTGAGCCGGCTCCCCTTGATCACGTTCTGCTGCTCCCCCTACTCATCCGAGCGACGGGAAATCTGCAGGGGGGGCGGGGCAAAACCCACGTTCGGCTCCCCGTTTCCACCCTCATTTACACATTGAAGGTAGGTTTTTTTTTTTTGCTTATTTGTGAAGCCCCTTTTTTTTGTCAGAAGCCATACCTCCTTCATCTCGTCCTCTCTCACACTCTCCCCTTCACCCCTTCCCTCTCCCTCCCTCACTCCCTCCCTCCCTCTCTCTTCTGTTTGCCTTGGGGCGATGAACTAATTTCAGGTTCTATAATTATGCCTTGTTGTACACTTGTCTGCTATCAACAGTCTCCTGTCCTCTATCTTCTGCTGCTTAATTAGACGTCGCCGTAATCATTGTTATTGCGCTGTTTTCCGTAATTAACGTGATTAATGCTTGTGTTGGACTCTTTACTTTTGTGCTTATTTTTAAGTGGGCGGGGGCAAGTTCGTCCCATGAAAAGTGTGAAAGGGTGCGCTGCCATGGAGCGTCTGCCAGGGACTCGTACCCCATGTGGCCGCACCGGGTCCAAAGCCCCCCCCCCCAATCCGAACACTGTGGACTTGCGCTTTGTGGGGGCTGAATGGGGGTCGTGGATCGGCCACTCTGAGCAGCCGGGGGCTTTGTGGGGAAATTCAAATCCCACAGGACAAAGGACATCATTGCAGTGCTGAGTTTGATTCGATTGCTCTGGGGTTATTGTATATTATTTCTGCTGCTGTCTGTTACAATTGCTTGTGTTTTTTATGGGAAAAGCTTATTTTTGTGTGTGATTTTTGGCAGCTTTTGCCAAAAGGAGTGAGAACCTGCGGACGGAAACAAAGGACAGGGCTGAAGAGAAAGAATGTGATGTGAATAAAGCGCCTTGCGAGTCTCCTCCTGCCTGCTCGCAATCCAATTAGGAGTTTAATAAGGGTCAAATTAAGGGGCTTTGCTGGGGGTGGATGTCATGGGGAAGGCTGGGCTGGGGCTGGCAGGCGGAAAGCAGCCAGCCCTCGTGTGGGGAGATGCTGGGTTCTGCCGGGGTGTTTGGGTGTTGGGAGGAAAAAACGGTCCACCGCCAGGTGCTCCCCCATCTCACTTGCCACTCCCTGTTTCTACTGCTGATACCTCTGTTTTTGTCCTCTCTTCGTCTTCTGGGATTGAGGTCTACCCAGCCTTGCCCCATTCTGATTGGTGAGTTCTCCCGTCCTCCTTATCAGTACCCAGATCCTGTTATATGTCCTCTTCAGCTTTGAAGATGTTCACACATGTTTGTTTGTGCAGAGACTCCCTCACAGGCTCATTTTCTCTCTGTATAGGCCCAGCCTATTTTCCACTACAGGGTCATGGATGCCTGTGTCTCTCAGCCAAATGTGACAGTAAATGTCACAGCTGTGCGAAGGTCTGAATGTGTGTGTGTGTCCCCCCCCGCTTAAATCTCCTTTACGCAGGTTTTGTCTGAGCCCTTTCGGGGCAGCTTCAGTAGAGGTTTTGCAGCGTCTCCCCCGTGGAGGTGCTGTAAAGACGCGCCCTGCGTGCAGCTCTGCTCTGGCTTTGCAGGTCTGCTTGGACCGACAGCCGTTTAACTCCACTCGACCCGTCTCTTGGGGGCCGCCGGGGTCCCTCTCCAATCCTGTTAGGAGCCACAATTACAATTCATACGCTCCCAGCGTTCCTTTGGATGCGTCCCCTTGATCTTCCGGTATTCCATTTGCCTGGAATTCTGGGAAATTGAAAAACCAAAAGCAGCAGGCCCCTCGCTGCACACCCGCGCATTAAAATGCCAGCGCTGAAAATGCCGGGAGGCTGTCATACACGATGACAGACCCCGTAGCCGAAGTAACAGGATATAACCCCATTGATTTACACGCCGCGTTTCTCTCCATATAGAAGCAAATGCGTTTATTTTTAAGTGTGGATTTTATTCCGTGTCTGTTGATGTTTCTACAAAAAAAAAACGTAACCCTTTGGCTAAGTGTCCATCCTGCCTCACTCTTCGCCGGAATGTTCATACGGTCTGTCAGATATGGCGTATTGAAGGGTGATGCAGGGGGGTTGGGGCAGTGGGGGCTGAGCAGAACGCTTAATAGGTGCTTTGGTAATTTCTGAGTTTCCACAGCCTAATCCGATCTGAAAAGCTTGCAGGAAGAAAGGCCAGCAAATGGGCCCTCAGTGTTAATTTGATGTGACTCCTGTACAATGAGGGCCGCGGATCCCAGAAGCGCTTT
>JAAGVU020000036.1:14398659-14414789 GCA_011763525.2 Mormyrus iriodes | reverse complement strand
GGCCGGTGCGTGGGGGGTGGGGTCCCGCGGGGCCCGGGTGGGGGTTTTTGGGTTGGGGGTGGCCCCGGCCACGGGGGTTGAGGGGGTTTTCTGCGGGGGATTTCCTGCATTTACCGCCCCCCCCCCCCCCCCCAGCGCCATTCGGCGCCACTGCCCCCGCCCCATCGGATCTTCAAAGCCAGGCCCATCTGTTTCTCCATGCACGCGGGAGCAAATGTCAGCATGTGATTTGCTTTTCAAAGTGTTATGTAAGCGTGCTGAAGTCCGCTCCCCAAATCGCAATGCGGGTCCTGGGGGGAATTACAGGCGGGTCGATTCATTTGGTGAAGTTGCAAGAAAAGCAGTTGTCCTTTTTTTTTTTAAATAGGCATTTTGGTTTTGATGGCTGTTTCTTTAATAAAATAGCTGTCAGATGCTCTGTGACATTTTGATGGCTGTAATAAATTTGTTAAGGGGGGTATTTAAAACTGCATATCAAAAAGGAGCACAGTCTTGATGGCAATTTAAAAATTAGAAGATGACCAGACACTTGCAGGCTGAGATTCATGCAGGCTGAGTGTTCAGGCTCCTGGTATTTGCAACCTGAGTGTTTAGGCTCCTGGTATTTGCAGACTGTGTGTTGAGGCTCCTGGTGTATTGAGCCTGAGTGTTCAGGTTCTTGGTGTTTGTAGCTTGAGTGTTCAGGTTGTTGGTGTTTGCAACCTGAATGCTCAGGCTCTTGGTATTTGTAGGCTCTGTGTTCAGGCTCCTGGCATTTTGAGCCTGAGTGTTCAGGTTCTTGTTGTTTGCAACTTGAGTGTTCAGGCTCCTAGTTCCTCCACTTCACCTAAATTGCTTCAGTTGACTCTCCAGCTGTGTTCAGCCGTAAAGGAAAAGCAGGACACTATAGACATAAGCACTGAGTGCGTGAAGAGAGCCTGGGTGACTGGGGCCCAGCTACTCGCCCATGTCACGGTTTCTGAGAAGGCGGTGTCTCCTGGTGCATTGTTGGTAACCCTGAGTGACCCGGGTGAGGCTTTATGGGATTTTTGTCCACTCTGCGCCTCAGTTGTCTGAACCATCCATAGCGATTTTGACTTTTCCCAGCCCGTAGCGACCTGGGGGGGGGGGGGGTTGCTGCCGTAACTGTCAGCACATCAGGAAAGTGAACATTCCCTCACTCTCGTCGCTGTTGTTGTTTTTTGTTGCCATGTTAGTGCCTGCTGGTACTGCTCCCTATGCCTCTCGGACCTTCATGTGGCCGAGCCTTCCCCCCTCTGCCGCCCCGGCCAGCCAGCCTTGCGAGACACTGGCTTTTACCTCTCAGTCGCCCAGGCTTTGTAACCATGGCGACAACGAGAGGCAGGGATGCTGAAGTGTCAGGCGGGGTGTTGCGCAGGGAAGCGATGCACAGGAGCGATGGCGTCCCAGCCTCAGATAGAGCGTCCTGACATAATCCGCTTTTAATTGAGCTCCAGAGAGAGGTTGTGGTGGGGGAAGGGGGCTCTGCAGGGGTGGGAAGCGCTATTCCTAGGAGAAATTAACACATCCAGGCCTGTACGGACTTTCCCGAGTCTGTCGCTTCCTTAAATGAGTATTAGCATTAGACCTGACCTTCCCCAAAGTAACGTGTCTCTCCCCAAGCCCCTGGGGGGACTACTCCCTGTCACACCTCCCTCACTGAGTTTGAAAGACTCTGAGTGTGACCCTTGAACAGTCTCTCCTACTGCTGATGGTGCTCAGGGGAGGAGGAGGAGGAGAAACCACCCCCCCACACCCGACATCACTCACTCACAGCTGTAGCTCCCTAACAGCCCCTCAGCCAGGCTCTGCTCTATGCATGTCGCTTATGCTTTTATCCCTGGCTCCAGTGCTGATGTATTTCGGATAATGCGTTCAAGGCTATCCTGCCTGAAAGAAAAACTTCATAGCAGGCAGAACTCTGTCATGCGCCCCTTGTCCCATTTTTGAACACACACGGTCGCATAAATTGTTCGCAACCATTCATGTTACGGTGGATTCTTGCTAACGCCAGCAGTGCAGGAATCAGAACGTCTGCATTCACTGTTAAATTGATGTTTATCGTTTTTGTGCTAGTCCTATTTGCAGTCTGAATCTTTTGCTGTAACTTCTGCTTGGTCGTTTTTGTCTCACTTCTCTCATTTCTTCTGCCCTCCCATCTTTTTTGCCGTTTTTCTCTGTGCTTGTTATGTCAGGCCTGGATATACTCACACGGCTCTCTTCCTCACGCTCCTTGTGTCAGGTCTTGGCGTACTCCGAGGGCCTGCATGGAAAATGGATGTTCAGCGAGATCCGGGCAGTCTTCTCCAGGCGCTACCTGCTGCAGAACACGGGCCTGGAGATCTTCATGGCCAACAGAAGTAAAGCCCCCGGCCCCTTTCTTCTTCCTGGTAGCCGGCCGAAACTCAGCCTTGGTTGGATGTTTGTGAATGTCAACTGTGTGACATCAATGTCTCCACAGCTTCGGTTATGTTCAACTTCCCCGATCAGGCCACGGTTAAGAAGGTGGTCTATGGTTTACCGAGGGTGGGGGTGGGAACCAGCTATGGATTGCCACAGGCCAGGTAAGAAGCATATTTATAGACGCCAACACTTGCTAGCTCTAAGTACCGTGAGGATTGCTATGTACATAAGCATTGTTCTGAGTTTGAATGTGATTTGCATAGCGGTCACGTATATGCCTTAAAATGTGACACCTTATCCAATTTCAAACTCAATATTTACCAAAGAAATTGAATTTTCACCTCTCTAAAGAATACAAGCATCAATAGGCCTGCGTTGCATTGGCTGCAGCTCACATAATCACTACGCCCCCTGCTGTTTATGTATGCAGCACAACCGTGCGGCTCTGTTGCCATTGTCTGCTCTAGTTTTCGGCAAACAGTGCAGCCTTCACCCGCAGACAGTGGAAATCCCTTTGCTCCTGTCACTGCATTGAGTGGCCATTGACCCCGACTGAACCGAGCTGATTCCTTGTTTGAAGACTCTATAGCCGGGCTCTCTGCCAGGGTCCCACTCTCTTGGAGGACGGCAGATGCCCGTTGACGGGTGTGAGGCCCCCAGGATAATGAAATCCAGAAAGAAAGGCCTTGGCTTTCAAAAGAAGCCCACACTTGTCTTTATTTTCTCCAGAAGACTCTCAGTAATGGACCGTTGGAGAACCGCAGGCACCTGTAACAGGATCTAATGATCCCATGCCCATCGCTTACCCATGTGCACTAGTGTTAGGCAGCCAAAAAGCATCTGCTCATTTTTATATGTACTACTTATTGATATAAAAGGAAGTATCTTCTACCCATAATCCCCTCACTGTCACTGAGATGGATCTTTGCAGATACATGTGTCTGTGAGCTTTTTGTTGCTATGAGGATGTGTCCTGAAGCTGTGAATGTACCTCCCCTGATTTCTGTGCATTTTCCTCCTATGTCTGCATTTTGACATGATCAGATTTGCTCAGCAAACACCAGCAGAGCTCTGTATTATGCTTGTCATAGCTGAGCAGCTGAATGTGGTGGGGTGACTTTTCAGGCGCATCTCCCTGGCCACCCCACGGCAGCTCTTCAAGTCCTCCAACATGACCCAGCGCTGGCAGAGGCGCGAGATCTCCAACTTTGAGTACCTCATGTTCCTCAACACCATCGCAGGTGAGAAGGGGCCACCTAGTGTCCTCAGGCCTGTTAGCACGATAGCACGTTAGCATGTTCACTTAGGGCCCTTCTGGGATGCCAGTAGGAGCAGCTCAGCCTGGGTTTGTCCCCGATTACCTTCCTTTCTAGCTAATTCTCCGGTCTCCTGTCTTCCTTATTCTGCCATTTCCGCAATAGCCATGTGGACTTCAAGCTCTATATTAGCATTTGGAGACAATATCACGTTTGGCACACCCTAAACAATGACTGTAACTGGAAAGGAAATCCAATAACCTCCCTGGCAGCACAGCCTGGAGATTGCAGGGATCTTTGTTTTGTCAGAGGCAGGGAGCCACGCATGGTTGATTTTCGCTAATTATGTTGGCATCTAATTAATTCATCTAAGTTCGGCTGAGCACTTAAGATTCATCTCCCCTCCACCCACTGCTGTTTGAATGTCTGTTTACCTACTCCTGCCTGTTTCAGGGGAAGTTGAGCTACATATCCTTGAAGTGCTTCATTCTCCTATTTTTAAAGAGTAGCTGTGAGTAGTGTGTCCGCTTCACTCGTTTCCCTTGCAGCTGTTGAGGAGGTAATTACCCGCCGAGGCTAAAAGCTATCGTGCTCCGTGGTCGCTTATTTATTTATTTTTTTAGAAGCTCTTGAGTGAGTCACTTTGCCCTGAGAGGAGCTAACCCTCGCCTCACAATTATACACATTTTTGCTCATCCCTTGCTTCTATTTTATACAGCATTGTCAGGCACCTCGGTTTAAAGAAGGCTGTGAACTTCAGAAAGATCCCCGCTAATGACCCGCACTGTCAAGCACTGTCAGGCCAACGGGCGGGAACGCCGCTCCACCAAGGAGGGTGCCAACGAATCAACGCTGTTGTTCTAATTAAACCCGATCGCACCGCCATTACCGTGCTCGGTGCCTGCCGCAATCTTCATGGCTGTCAACCCCCTCCCCCCCGCCGCTACCTTGCCGCTGCACTTGGGTCCACCTCGTTAGCCTGTTTAATTAAGCCTCCCTCCATGCCCCTGCACTTCCCTCCACGAGCACGTCGTCATTTCCCTGCAGCAAGTCCCCCTCCATCGCCGGCCGTCGCTATCAGCCAATCGCAACTCTCCGGGTTTATGTTCTATGTTGGTGGGAATGATGATGCAAGATGTGGCAAGAGTTTGCGAAGTTCACCCCAAGAATGTGTAATCATTAAGAGAGAAGCGATATTGGGACGCCGGAATTTGCTGAAATCTGTAAGAGTATGCGCTGTAGATGGGTGATAAACTGAGAGTTTTTGCCCCCTTGTTTACCGTTGCACTGCAGTTATGTGCTTTTCACGGTCAGTGTGTCCTCAGAAAACTGAAAATCAAAACTGTATAATATAAACTAAACTGAAGTTTATATACACACAAAGACTGAGCTCGTAAAATCCAAAAATGCCGGCCTGCAGTTACATGGACAAACATCTGGGAACCCAGGGGTAGGGGCTGAATATGTAATATTTATTTTACAGCACTAGGAAGCAGAATATTTAATATTCATTCTGGTTTTTCCCTTAAGACTTATTCTTTGGACTTACAAGAGCTTTTCCTTCCTACTGCTTTCAAAATCAGGCACTCTTAATTAAGAGTCATCACCCGAGAGGACTGTCCACACTTGATTATTTGTTGACTGTTTTTAAATTGGTTTTATTTTGCTGGCATTTTCTCCCTCCTAGTTTTTGGCTTTGTGCAGTGTACAGTTGTTTGTATTTTTTTTTAATATCCACACATATTTTGTTCACTGGAAGCCGTCTAAGAGCAAAGGGCCTGTTTCTTCCTCCCGGTTGAATGGCTCGTCTCTTCCATTGTTGCATTTCCAGTAACAAATATTTCCATATGAAACCCATCTTCCCTCAGAGAAAGAGGGGAGATTAAAAAATAAAATAGCGGGGAGAGGGAGAGAACGAGCACAACATCTGGTGTCTCTCATGCAGCTGCATGTGGGCACTGTCACAGAGACTGACACAGGTCTCCATGGTTACTGGGCACCCATCGTCCAATCAGGAGCGAGGCCCGTGGAACGCAGCGGGCGGTGCCAGCGACTCGGGGCGGAGGAGCCAATGAGCCTTTGCCAATTTGTGATGCAGCTCCACTGTAATGTGAAATTCGGTTACTGTGACTTTGATTACTGTGAACCCAGAAGAAAATGTATATATCTCATCCTACACACATATGTGTACTATCATAGAAAATGTTATTTTAAAAAGTTGTTACTTTTCAAAAATATTCCACCTCTACTATTGAGCAAAATGAAAATCTAAATCTGAAATGAGAAACACTTAAACGCGAAATGCGACTCGTAGGAAGAGAAATGGTTCCCGATGATCTCCGTAAACTGCGCAATGAGTCAGCACAGAGCAGGAAGCTATAAGAAGCAGCGGACTCTCTCATGATGACAGTGACCCTCTGGGCCACGTTGACAGTTCCTTCAGTACATCTTTGACATGTCCCTTGTCCTGGGGACCATCCCGTCAGCGGCCTGTCCACTGACACACGCACCCGCTCCTCACAGAAGCAGCTGCTCATGCTTCACTGAGTCTCCTCTGATGGCCGTGAGCCGTCATGCGTGTTAGTGAGTGTGTGTATGGACCATGGAGCCCTCAGTGTGGAGAAACGCTGTTCTTCCTGTTTAAAGGGAGTCCCTTATGCTGTACCTAACCCTAAACGTGACCCCCCTCATATCTCTTCTCGCCCCCCAGGGAGGACGTACAATGACCTGAACCAGTACCCCGTCTTCCCCTGGGTCCTCACTAACTACGAGTCCGAGGAGCTGGACCTCACATTGCCTGGCAACTTCCGGGACCTGTCCAAGGTACTCTGTAATGTCACCCCACACAGGTTGGGGTAGCGGCGATCGGTCAAGGGGCCATTCTGTCGTCGGCAGGGAGGGTGAGACCACGCTGAAGTGGAAATGGGACACGAGAGTCACAGGCAACATGTGACAGGCTGAGCAAACAGCTCGCAGTGTGACATTCCCCTGCAAAGTGCAAGCTGCAGTGTCATGGGAACAGCACTGGCTTCACATATTTTTCAGATGGTCAACCTTATAGTGGGGGGGGGCACTTATTTCTTTAAAATATTCTCTTCACTGCCAGTTAATAAATGGGCAATCTCAGTATTGGTATCCATGTTCAGCACACTGTCACATGACCTGTGGTTTGGGCAAAGACACACCTTACAGGAATATTGTTGGATTGAATACATCAGGGAATCATTTCCAGTTTTTCCAGTACCAGCAAATAATGTAAGTAAATATATATATATATATTCAAAATCCTAGATTGTAGAAATTCTATACATAATTCAGAATCTTTTATTTACCAAATACAAAAATTACAAGGGATTTCTATTGGTGCAGGTCGTGGAATGAAGTATTCAATTAAACATACATTCAGCACAAAAGTGCACATAAATAGAATAAAAGTAAAATAAAGGGAGAAACTGAACTTATTCATATTCATGTAGACATACATTTTTACTGATTGAACTGATTTTTACATGAAGGGTTTTTTTCCCAGACTTTATGTAGAATTCAGATTTGTTACATGTGGTGGGAGGGACGCAGTATCTATCGCACAGTTTCTCTGGGCGAACTATTAAATGACTCTTGTATTGCACGTATGAGTGTAATATGAGTAATCGAATGTGTGTGAGTGGGTGTGTGTATATACACACACACACACACATACACACCCTCGCATGCGCACACACACTCACACACACATACACACACACTATACTCTTTCAGGTTGCAGATCGGAATGACTAGAAACTTCTAGTCAAACCAACAATGTGTGAAAAGTATGAAATTATATGGATAAAGTATTTTATGATGTGGTTTTATTGTTGCATACCTCAGACTCCATTAAACACCTTTCCTCAGACAGGAGTTTTCTGTGTATTTCCATAATCCTTAAACAGAAGTTATAGAATAAGGTGATAAATGTATTATCCTTTGAACACAGGGGCCGTTACAGTGGTATGAGCCTAATGAGAGAGAGAGACTGTCACCCCCCCCACACACACACACACATCCATTTTATGCCTCATATACACTGCGGTATAGACTGCATAATTCCAGACCCAGTGGCTGCTGGGAGATTTACACTCTGAGGCATGTGGATCTTGCTGGCTAGCCCCAGCTCTGTTTCGATGACCTGAAAACGCTCACAGTCCTGTCTGAAGGATTGCCCACTCTCGCCCTCCCTCTGTTTCCCTCTCTCTCCCTCCACCACAACCCGACCATGCAGGGAAACACCTGAGGGAGATAAAAAAGCTACTTTTCCTGAAATGTGCAGCTAATGTGTTCCCTCTGCCGGGCCGTCGGCAAACCCGAACGGCACCACATTTTAGCCTGAAAGCACCTAGAGGCGGCACGGGCTATAAAGGTATGAGGAGGGGCAAGAAATCAGTGTAAAATGCAAAGACAAGTGAAGGCTGCGGTTTGGGGTATTAACAGAGAAACTGACAGCCTGCGTTTGGGTGGAGGAGGAGAAGGAGGAGAGACGGATGGGCCCTTCTGAGGCTGCCCCCGGGAAAGAGCAGAGCAAGCGTGACTCTGCCCCACCCCCCGCGAGACATTGAGGGGCGTTTGTTCTCCAGGCAGGGTCGTGATGCGGCAGTGTGCCGTGCCTGTTTGTTGTGGTCCATGAGCAGTAACCCCACCCACCCTTAACACCATCGACACCAACCTGACCCCCGCAATTCCTGAAGACGGACGCCAGCAGGATGTCCACCTGGATTATGCAGTCAGTCCTGCTCTTTGAAGTATGGGCTTGGTTGTACGTGAAGTGGAGCGCTGACCCAGGACGGCTCTTAATGTGCCATGCGTGGTTGGTGGTTCTGCACCGGCGTGCCTTCTTCTCTGCGCTGGCTGCACCCCGCAGTGGCACAAGCAGGCCGAGGCCAGCCCCTGGTCCTGGAGAGACAGTTATGTATTGTAATATATTCCGGGAACATCCTGCCATGCTGTTTACAGCTCGGAGCTGCCTTCATTAGCATGAGTTTGCGGGTCCAGCTTCCCCTGACGGTTGTCCTTGGAGCCCAGGGGCACTCTGCTCCTGAAAGTTCATCGCTAATTTGGCAGGAAAGGACTGTACCATTCCCTGCAAGGGGGTGGCTCGGCTCTGTGGCATGGTGCCTATGGCACATGTGTAGGATCAGGAGGCTGTTTGAGGGCTATGTATTTGCTGTGAGAATGTTTACACGCACACATTTCATGGGGAGTGTGAGTAGTACAGTGGGCGGCGTGGGCAGGGCAGGCACCGCGGTCCGAGGGAAATTCGCCCGAAAACCTGCATGTCACTTAATTCTACCCTCTGATTCATGTGAGCTTCTCACGCAAGGCAGATGCCAATAGTCTGCCTGAGGGTGGGGGGGGGGGGGGTCATGTGATTCCTGAGCAGGAAGTGGCCAATGGGTGGAGCTGTAGTGAGTGTCCTCCAGCTCTGATCACCAGTGTCTCTCATACATCCACGCCCGCATACTTTCACACGCCTACGCCCCCGCGGGGCCCGACAAACGCAGCCAAACCGCGCACAGGGCCCGCAAGCGTCAGGTATCTGTGCGTTTCGTAATGCACCAAACCGGCCCATTAGATATTTCCCAAACGATTATTCCATCTCGATTGGCAGGCGGCTCGCGGATGAGGAAGTAGTCAACAAGACAGCTCCTAATTGGCGCCATGCGTGTGCACGCGGCCGTGCTCTAGCGGCGCTCGGTTTTGGGCATGCCCAGCTGGGCACTCCGGCAGCTTTTGGTGCAGCTCTTTCCTGTGCCTTTGATTCTGCTATGACAGGACATTATGTGTGTACCTGTCAAGGCAGCTTCACGGCCTGACGCGGTCAAATGGATAACAGGCTGGCAGCCTAATTACTAGAGCCTTATGAGTGAGCTGCAATCTGCGGTGCTGCCTGTTGGGGGGGGCGGGACTGATGCTGTCTCCTGTGTTAAAAAAAATCTACGGCATAACGTAACATGATACGCAAAAATGAGTCTGAAGGCCATTGTATTTTGGTAAACATTTCTACAGTTTTTTATTTGGTCAGCAGACACTTTTATCCAAAATGATGTGCATTTTTCAGAAAGCAGGGTCAGCCAGACCCTGGAGCAATTGGGGGTTAAGGGTCTTGGAAAAGGGCCTAGTGGTGAAATCACTCTGCTGAACCTGGGATTTGAATCAGCGACCATCCAATCACAGACACGGCATCCAAACACGATGAGCCACACTCCATCCCCGGGATGTAGTTTCAGTAACAGGAGTGCTGTGAGTGTGGAGGTCAGTGCCTGCCTCTGCCCCATGGTGCTGACCAACACGAGCAAGGTGGACAGGTGAGAGAGGGATGCGGCCTCTCTGCTTCGGCGCTTCCTGAGATGAAGCAAGGTTATCAAAGCGACACCTTTCTTTCTCTGGGCAAGACGGAGTAGCTGTTCACCCTTCCCAGTCCTCATTTACTCGTTCCTCAATGTCACCCCCAATCACGTCCTTCTGCCCCGAGGGCGGGTGCTTGCGAGAGATGCACCCGGGGAATTTCCTGGAGAAGCACCCCATGCCACTCTATTGCAGGAAGTCTACCCATCCCCCCCCCCCCCCTCTCGACGGGGCCTCGTCTTTGACGTTCTGATGTGACGGCTCCCTCAGTTGAAGCTCCACACGGGTTCTCTCTCAGCGTGAACCCCATAATTCAATTTACTCTGGAAAAACAAACCACTGCAGCACGTCCCACAGGGAATAGAGGCAACACATATCAGGAATCACAGGGAATTATGCTTTTTGCATGGTTTTGTTTAAAAAAATAAAAAAGTGAAGCCAACCACTCGTCCATCCATCTTACATAAGCGCTTATCCAGCACAGGGCTGCAGGGAGCCGGGGGCCTATCCCAGAATGCACTTGGCACCAGGTGGGGGATGCCCTGGACTCATACACCTAGAGTCACAAAGTCACATTTAGAGACACCTGTTCACCATATTGTGTGCTTTCAGACTAAAGGGGTAGACGGAGTGCATAGAGAATCTTGCACTGGGAGAACATGGGGATCGGGGATTTAAACCCACAACGCTGGAGGTGTGAGGTCGTGGTGTCTCCCTCAGTCCAGCGATGGCATTCCTTAGGCAGCAGTAGAGGGGGTACCCCCACCAAGGATGTGATTCCCACCCCCTGCTCAGTGTGTGCATGTTCTTTCCAGAGGTAAACTGGAAAATAAATAGCTGTGTTGTGTAGCATTGGGTTCACTGGGACCCTGCACTGGGTGAGTGGATATGGAAGATGGCTGTGTGCACAGGAAATATTTGGTACAAATGTTCATAAAAGCTTTTTTAAAGCTTTCACCTGATCAGAGTTTAGGAATAATATTTTTTAAGAAACTCACTGGAAAAGGATTTAACACCCCAAACAGAACTAAATGTTCTTCTCTTCGAACGAAGGGACCCTGCTGCTTGTCATTATGGGTGCAGCATTTCACACAGCATTTTGGCTCCATGTTCCAGTGCCCAATGATGTGTTTTGCCGACAGGTAAATGTCAGGTAGGGCTAATCACGCATGTTTGAGTGCGCATTCCAGCCAGCAAGCGGTTGCAACCAGTGGTATCTTGTGGCTCCTAATCTGTAATTAAATTAAAATGGTCTTCTGTAGATTTATGGCTCCCGTTTATGCTGTATAAAGCCTTCCCCCCAATAATAGTAAATCAGCTTAATTGTGTCTATGTTTGTCATCCTCCTGAGCCAGTGTTGGATTTTCCAGGAAGCAGAAATAACAGGAAATCAGGCTTTAGCTGTGTGGAAACCGCTTGGTTAAATAACCAGCAAAAGTAATATTGCCATAATATAAGTGATTTTTAAGTTCCCCATTAGGCAGATAGCCTGTTTTACTCTAGAGCATTTCCTTCGATGGTGTGTGAGACTTCCTGCAGACTCTCTGTCCAATCAGGACGACCCTGGGCTCCTCATGGCAGCCTATTATCACCTCGTAAATCTCCCGGAACGTGGTGCTCCATGTCGCCGTGGACGGTCATTAGGGAAAGAAAGGAAGAGAGATGGAGGGAAGGAGAAATGGACAGCGGCGCCATGGGGGGAGGGGGGGGAGGCACTCCTACCTGGGACCAGCCCGGGAGGGCCGGGCTTCCGCTTTACCCAGGATCATTTTCTTTGTTTTATGGTGACCTTTGCCCTCTTTGGGAAGGGTTTTTGGGGGCTCGTCCAAACTGAAACTTACTGTGCCATGGACCCTCACAATTAAATGCTTGTGATGATAAAATTAATGTACCTTTTTTTAGTTCCCTGAAAATATCAAGTTAGTCTCACACTTTTCAAGATTCAAGGATTATTGTCAGTTATTGTCAACCCAACAATACACGTATATGTCTGGGATGGAATACATTTGCTACCTTTACTAAACAATTTACTACAGCATACTAACATTTACACATTGACTAGACCGTATTGACCCGACTATAAGACTTTTATATAAGGTTTTTTTCCCTCAAAATACATCTGAAAAAGTGGTGTCTTATTTTCAGAATCTAGACAAAAAAGGAATAGATGGTGCGAAATACAATATTTTGTAATGAGTGTTTTGACTTTACGTAATAGAGATGTGCCGTAAGATTCCTTGTGTGAGTGTGAGAGTATAAAAGCGTGAGCGTCACGTCCGACGCTGAGCTGGCAGCCCTGGCAGTGCGTGTGTTTAGCGTGTTTCCCTGACTGTCCTGTAAATCGCTGGCTTCCCTGGCCGTGCCGCTGCTAGTGTTAAAGCAATAGTGGCTGTCAATAAAGATGGTAACATTCATTTTAAAAGAGCTGTCATGTCATTTATCAATTTTGCTCAAACTTTCTCCACAATACGTGTTTTACCCTCTTCATGTGGGTCTTCTGCATCAAAAACATTCTGCGCCCTAAGGGGTTGTGGAGTTTGTAATATTCATTATCTTCTTCCCCACCCCAAATAATATATTTGTTTTTTGGAATGTTTGCTGTCTAATACACCAATAATACAAAAATGCAATAATCCAATTGCTTGTGGTTACTACTTAACTTATTATAGGTTCTTGTCAAACATTAGCATACTTCACGTACTACACTTACACAGTGACTCAGTGATATGCTGTGTACTGTACAACATAAAGTGCAAATAGGACGCAAAGACAGAACATGGCTGGACACTTTTTGGTTGGAATCGTCTGGATTTCCGCTATATGTTTTTCCTGGAGTCCTGAAGCTGACGGTAGCTTCTTATCCTGATGCCTGAGGTTCTGCTTTCTCCTGGAATCAATCGCTCCCTGTCCGGCTCTCCACCATCCCTGGCTGATCTGGTGCCTCCATTGGCACGGGACTGTATTAAAATTGACTTATTGGATCAGGCAGTTGACTTCGCGGGGTGAGCAAATGCCATGCTGGTTAAGTGTATTTAATTAAGGATTTATGTCACATGGTAATCGAACAGCCAATCGTGAGCCCAGCATTATTCAGGTTGCTGCTGGTTTGCTGGTATTTTATACCACCCGGTTGCCATGGACAGAATGTTGAGATTGGTATAAAAAGGGAAATTGCAATGTCAAGATATAAGTTGCTTTGGGAAAAATTGAGCGCAAGTGGTATTCAAAGGTCTGTGGATGGTGTTGAGTCTTTGGGCAAAATCTTGTGGCCTGAAGGGCAGCGATAGAGTAGTCGTGCGTTCTTTTCCTTGGAGCATGGCATTATCGGGGCTCGGCCTATTCTACTCCACATGTGAGCCAGCCTCCCTGTTGGCTCACCTCAGAAACTTTGGTGGGTCGGACTGTCTCTGGACTGACTCGGTCTCCGGGGTGACAGGGTGACGTGTGATGTTACACTGTGGCCATACATGGCTCTGCTGCTGAAGTGACGAGGTGCTGTCACCCCGCGGCCTGTACCCCGGCTTTTTTTCTGTGCAGACAGATTCCAGGCCGCTAGACAAAGATCCTGTTTAGTTCTGACGAAGCCCTATGCATAAAGCGGGTCAGGCGGGGTTAATCCACATGGATTCCAAATAACTATCTACAGAATGTCTGCCCAGGCACGCACAGCAGTCCTCCTGTACATAGCTAGGAGATCCCCATGCTTCTGTTTACCTTTGCTTTATGGCGACTTACAAGTGAAATGCTCAAATCAAAACCTATTTCCCCCAGGGCATCAGGTAAAAACAAAGCCATAGAGAGACTGAAAGCCTTCATGTCCCTTTTGTAGGACTGGCTGAAGCCCGAACTCATGTTTGTATTTGATTAATCATGTCTGATTGATCTTGCGGAGAGAGCGTTTGAGTGTTGCTGCACTGGACCATCGAGAGTGATCACACCGTGCAATGCTCTTGCTTTCCTGTCTGTCTTCCCTTCCAGCCAATCGGAGCACTGAACCCGAAGAGGGCCGTCTTCTTTGCCGAGCGCTACGAGAGCTGGGAGGATGAACAGGCCCCCCCCTGCCACTACACCTCGCACTACTCCACCGCCACCTGCACCCTGTCCTGGCTCGTCAGGATGGTGAGTGCCCCCCGCTAAGCCCCCAATGCAGCCCATCCTCAAATTACTCATCCACCTTTCTATGCATATTTTAATCATTATCCCGGTCAGGGTTGCGGGGAGGGGATCAGCACAGGGCACATGGCTGGGGGGCACCCTGCATGTCATGCCGGTCCAGGGCCCATATGCACAATCCTTATGGGCATTTTAGGGATGCCAATTAGCCTAACTGCATGCATAACGGGAGAACATGCAGACTGGGCACAGCCTGAGCAGAGGCGAGATTCAAACCCCCAACCCTGGAGGTGTGAGGCTGCCCACTGAGTTGCCCTGCCGCTCTCTCACAAATTATCAGCTAATTAAACTGAAACAGGAACAACAGCAGCACCCTCCCCATCACATCTATGCCAGCTTGCAATGGGCTCCGGGCCCTTCTGTGACCCAGACCAGGATGGATATGTGGGTGGATGGATGGATAGATGGATGTAAAGGTGTGTGGGGCAGCCACCTGCTTAAATAGCCCCAGCGGTCTCCCAAAATCCATCTCCCTGGCACCCCTTGTGCCCGGCTCCCTCCGTTCTGCCAGTCACGTGAGACTCGGCGCCTGCAGAAAACGCAGAGACAGCCTGATGTCTCAGCCGGGCTGGGACGAGGCTCTGGCCCGTAAGCGTATGTCATAGGCCGCTAAGCCAGTGCGCGCTGACTAAATAAAGAGTGCAGGATGAGGCTCAGGCCTACCATGACGTGGGGATGGCCAGACGTACTCCCCGGACCAGCAGGGGATTATGGGAAGGGCGTGGGTGTAACGAGGGCCACGTGTCGACCTGAGAAACACTCGTTAAACATCACGGCCGGCAAAGCTGACAGCTCTCGATAAATCGCGGCTTCGCTGGAATGATGGGCGTCGCTTCCTCTTCACCCGGTGTGCTGACACCCACAGCGCTGACCTCACAGCGGCCGAAGCGGCCTACCTGTCACCGGGAAGCCAGGATAATGAATCAGCCCCCCCATGCCTATCCACACTGATACCCGCACTACATGTGTGAGACATGTTTAAACCCTTTTCCAGTTTTTTCATATTTCTGCGCACCAACATGGATTAAGCCCTATTATTTTAAATACCTAAACATAATCTTAGATTGTTTCTCAGATTTTTCGTGTTTTATTTCAACAAATGCACTCTGCACTCTGAATACTTTGGTTATCGGATACAGTGTGCCCTTAAGTCCCCTCTTCCCAAAATCCCGGCCATAATGACATTACCCCCAGTCTCTGTGTGATTCTTTAAACAAGATTAATATTACTCCTTTTTATCAAAAGTGTTAGCTTTGTTAGATCATGACTCATCAGCCCTAAACAAAGCCTGACTGTAAGTGCTATTGGCAGGACGGCTGTGTACATATGTGTGCCTGCATGTGTGTGCGCGTGCGTATGTGTTTGATTGTGCATGTGTGTGTGTACATGTATGTATGCATGCATGTGTGTGAGGGTGCATCTGTGTATGTGCATTCCTGTGTGCGTGTGTGTGTGTGTGTGAGAGTGTGTGTATGTGTGTGCATGTGTGTGTTTCAGTGTTCTTGTGTGTGTGTGAGTGTGCATGTGTGCGTGTGTGTGCATGTGTGTATCTGTGTGCATATGTGTGTGTGCATCTGTGTGTGTATGTGCGTGCATGTGTGTGTCAGAGTGTGTGTATGTGTGTGCGTACGTGTGTCTGAGTGTGCTTGTTTGTGTGTGTGTGTGTGTGTGTGTGTGTGTGTGTGTATGTGCATGTGTAAGTGTGCATGTGTGTATCTGTGTGCATATGTGTGTGTGTGTATCTGTGTGCATATGTGTGTGTGTATCTGTGTGTGTGTATCTGTGTGCATATGTGTGTGTGCATCTGTATGTGTGTATCTGTGTGCATATGTGTGTGTGCATCTGTGTGTGTGTATCTGTGTGCATATGTGTGTGTGCATCTGTATGTGTGTATCTGTGTGCATATGTGTGTGTGCA